>CM031236.1:148648954-148833468 GCA_018340775.1 Taxus wallichiana var. yunnanensis | reverse complement strand
ATTACTTCTAATTGTTACCAAGTGTTAATGTGTTGTCTTTTATTTGGTTTCCTTTATTTAATGTTAGTATGTGATTTTTAGTGATGTAATTTATTGTATTAATTATTTAGATTTTGGTTTATTGTTCCCATTTATCATTAATGGGTTTAAGTGTCTCATTTAAGTAATTAATCTTGTTATAAAATAATTATGGATGGGACAAAAGTTTTTCATTTATTATACTAGATGGCTCTTGGGTTTTGTGTTGTAAGTTGAGTGCTTGGGATCTTGAGTGTTGTACACTCTACCCTTAATGGAAATTTGAATTTGGCCTTAGGTCTAATTTTGGAGAGCTTGTAGGACAATTCAAACTTGTCCCATACCTCTTAAACTACTATACCAACCCTACCTATTGGTTGGGGGGTCAAAAACAAACCCCATTATGTGTTTTGGGAAGATAAAAAGGTAAAATTTTATTGCACTTTCTTTCATGTAATTAAAGTTTTTCCTTAGGGGGTGTGGGATTGGATTGTGTGTGTAAGTGACTTGTCATTCCTCTCACCCACCAATTTATGCTGCATTAGGGTTGAGGTTTTACTTGTGAGGTGGAGTTGAGGATGAGTGATGTGGAATCCTACATTGAGGCACCTCACCCTCCTCTCTCCCTTTTCTATTTATTCAAGTTCTTTTCCTTGTTTGTGGGTTACTTCATTCTTTTGGGTATTGCATTCTTAGAGTTAGAGGATATTGGAGTTCTTGTGGTATTTTTGGAGCTTGTTGGTGATTTCTTTGGTTGAATAATCTCGAAGATTGACTCTTGGAACAAGCTCTACCATGGAAAGGTATGATATTTACTCTTGCTTAATGTTCTTTTATTTTGTGTATATGTGTGTCTTTTTGAGTGTTTTGGAATGCTTGTTGGGTGCTTGGGTAGATTTCCTAAGTGTGGAGTAGGAGGGGACTATGGGGAGAATGCATGTACTGAGGCATAAGAGTTTATTTCATGTTTTGGAGGGATTTTGGGTTGGGTGCCCCACCTTGGACAAGGAATGCTTGCATTTCTTACTTATTCTTGTATGAGGAGGAATAAGAGAATGAGGGAGGCATAAGATTATGTGGGAGGCATAAGAGGTACTTGAGAGAACCATAAGAGTATGTAGGGGATTTGATAAATTTATTGGAGGATTTTAACATGGGCACCCATCTCCCATTGGGAGGCATAGGTGGCCTCCCCATGGGAGTTCTTGTTCCTTTGGATTTCATTTTTAAGCCTTGTTTATTTTGGGTTGTTTTTCCTTCTTGTGTGGTAGTTGAGTTGGTTGTATTTTGGAATGGTTGTGAAATACTTGGTTTTGTGATGTCGAAGCTTATTTTTTCATGATTTGAATCCATATTTCATTCTTGATGTGATTGGGGCTCGGGGGCCAATGAAGAGGATGACTTCTCCTCCTCATTGGATATTTTGGTTGGGTGGAGAGTGTTGCCTCTCCCCCCCCTTTTTTTGTTAATCAAGAAATGCATGGAGGAGCTCTCTTGTTGGTGATGTGAATCTTGGATATTTTTTTGGTGTCCTAATGAAATCCTTCCTTGTGATAAAACTTCCTTATTGTTATTCCCACTTAGGGTAGAGGAGCTTGTAATCTTGTATCTTGTTTAAAGGAAATATTGTATTGTAAGTTGTAATATTATTGGAAGGAATTCATTGAAGAGTTGTAAAATTTCCCTTCTCTTTAGATTTTAGTATGGAAAGAAAATAATCAAAATGGAAATATTGTGTAAAGGTTTAGTTGAAAGTTGTATTGTGAGAATGAAATTTATCTTCATTGTGAAGTTGTATTATTGTAAATGAGAAAGGCGGAATATAGAAGTTGTAAGTTGTTAATAATGTATGCATAGAAGACTTGAATGTAGAACAAAGTTAGTAGATATTTGAACAAATAAGTTGTAGTGAAAATGGAAAGAGGTAACAAATTTGAAGTATATTGTTATGTCGAGAATGTTGCATTTACTAATATAGAAAATAACAACATTAGAAGTAGATTTAGTTTCTTTTTTTTTACTCTTAGAATTGAAAGAATTTTTTTTGGACAAAATGAGAATGATCTTGTAGTTTTTGTTGTTACTATTAAAATATAAAATTCTTTAAAATGAGTAATTTTAACTATGAAATGAATAGATAGAATTAAATCTTACAACTGGAAACTTTAGGCACATAAAATCAAGCCCAGAATAAATTTTAGAACAATTTAGTGAATTTTCTTTTCTAAATTCTTAGAAATGAAAGTTATATTTCTAAGAAAAGGACATTACCTTGTATGAAACAGCGATGCGATATGACTTCTTAGGCAAGATGGAGGTCTTAGAAGCCGCATTTCTTGAGCAACGTGGTGAGTCTGGGAATCATCACCCAAGTGGGGCCGCGATCCTAAGACCACTAGTATGCTCTAGGTGGCGGTTACATCATGACGATAGAAATTATCAGATCCATGCCTTTGCAAACTTTAACTTGGCCTAATTAAAATTTTAAGCTTTTAAATTTACCAAGGAAACTACTAGGAAACAAACAATGGCTAAATCTCATGGTTTTAAGCAATAAAATCTTCAAATCGTTGATTCAAAGTAATCAAAGTTGTATTAATCAAACTTGTAATCAAACTTGTATACTAGGGTTTTCCCCAAATGGAGAACCCCAAATATAATTAGTATTAAAATGAAACCAGATTGGTAAAGGAAATTCCTTCATTCTTGAATGAAATAAACTACAATGATAAACCTACAATCTAAACTAATCTAAGCTTGATTTCTTTATAGACTCCTCCATAGTTCTCCCTCCCTTTCTCCCGTGACTTCCTTTTTGCTCAACTGCAAAGAATGTGAGAAAATAAACCAAATGGGAATAAAAATGAAAGGTTTTAATAAGAATTCACAAAAAGAATTTTAGGGCTAGTTGGAACCCTGCAGGATCTAATGGCCAAGATGGATTTGATGCAGGGATGGGAGATTCAAGCTAGCACTTGTTAGGGAGAAATGTATTCATAAATGTTTAATTTGAAATCACTTTTAAGGTATGTGTGGATGGGTGAGTGGGGGCCAATATAATTGTGTGTTGGGAATCTTGAAAGTCTCTATTAATCCTTAGCATATTGTGGGAGTTTATCTGAGGACTTTTAAAAATTGTTAGGATAATAGAAAATGAAATAATTAAGAAAGAGCGTTAACCAAACATAGTTGATGACAGACATTAAGCTAAAGAAGGAGAAAATATTTAATCAAGTAAACTAAATCCTGAGAATTCCCCTTATGTAATGACTTTTAATTAATGGAAACGAGAGATAAGAAGTAAATTTAAAATATATAATCATTTAATTTAGACTTGGATCCATTCCTATGTAAAGCTAAATAATTGTAGGTGTAAGTGAATTTAATGAACACCCAGAGGTTAAAGCGCCCCTACAAACACTTCTGTAAGCAAACAAAAATCTGTTAATTAGTACACTTTCCAGGTAATAAAGTGTAAGGTTGTAGTGTGTTCTTAGAGCGTCCTCCTAAGCGGTACATTCTGACTACTACTTTGCTCCCGATCCTTATCACCTTCATCTGCATTAGACCAGGATATCTACTTTGACCTTGACATCAAACCTTAATGAAAAAAACTAAAAAAACTTGAATAAATAATTTAAAAGGAAAAAATATCTTTTAGGATTATGGCTACTTGATGTCCAATCATAGAATTATGATTAGCCACTTTACAGAAATTTCTTGTACAGAGCCTAATTAGAATTATGGAACATCAGGCATCTTTATGTTTGGATGCTTTCAGGATCTGCCCACAGCTTATTCATGAATTATATTGATCTAGGTAGAATGGATAATTGAACCATGCATAATAAAACGATAATTTTGTAACCTATAAATAACTGTGCGATGATAAATGTGATATAAGTCGATAGCTCCATTATTATACCACGAATAAGTATGAAAGACTTATGATCATGCCTACAATGTCCGAATCAAATGATATCGTAGTACTTTAATGGAGTTCTTATTTGCCATGGATCTAATCTGGAAGTATTCTATTTTTTTCAATTCTAATCAATTAGAAATTTGATTATAATGGACAATGTAATGCTTAATTTATAAAAGAAAGTTTTGAAGTTGTAGAAGCTTGAGATGGTTTGCAGTGAACGTATTTATTAACTAATTAATAGATAAAATTAGGCGGCAATTGAATATTATAATGTATCAACATGAATTAATATCATGTGTATGGTGTAGGACCGCTGTGTGTGATGTGTGTGGCATGTGTGTGTGTGTGCTGTCCAACATGTGTGTGAAATGTGTGTGTGTGTGTGCATGTGTGCTCTGTATGTGTATAAAAACTGTGTGTGCAAACTGTATGTGCTGTGTGAACCACTAAAGTGGAAGCCTCTAGTCGCTGTTTTAAAATACCTTTCCTTAAAGAAACCACTTATATAACAAATACTATGAGAAATTGTGTGTGGTGTGTAATACGGGCCTTAAATTATAGGTCTGATATCATGCCAATCTCTATAATCATCCCGTTATAAAGGTATTGAAATGATAGTAGAAACACACATATACGGCACTCTGAGGATATCCATTATTTAGTTTTGATAAAAACCTGTATTTATTTTTAGCATGCTCATAAGTAATAATCCCTACATCTAAGTGAAACCTAAGGGTTCTCTAGATGCCTCTTTTTCAATTTGATAGAGAAAAGAACCCTCTTGAGATATCAATGGTTGGATGTTAGAAGTAATGGATTAGTAATACAATGAAATGAAGCACATGCTATCTTCTTCCCTTTCACTTGATATAAACCTAGTGAGTAACTTTAGTAGGGAGTTCATGATAATGGATAAAGTATTATAAATGGAAATAACATCGAGCTTATATCAAATACTGTAAGCTAACATAACACAATATAAGAAATGAACTTACTTACATGGCCATTAGTGAGAGATGGTTGAAACTCTTGACTGTAACCTATAGGGTAGTTATTGTACCGCATTTATCTCTCTCGAGAAATAAGCGGCTAGAGAGAGAAGTTGCTTTAAAATTGAGGTGTAGAAGGGAACACCGTTCACTATGCCACCTTTAAAATGACCTAATTGTGCAAGAAACTTAAAAAAAAGATAATCGGGGAAGATGTTGGAAGGAGTTATTTTGGTGGATGGAGAAATTATGGACCCACGTGAAGGCATGTGGGAAGTAGGTTTCCTTGGAGGGTGAGCTGATGGTGAGTGTTTAGGGGTGGTGTGCAATATGGGCTCCCCATACGACCTCGATGACCTATCATGTTCCTAGTGTGACAACAATTCTAGCACTTTAATTGTGCTCTATCCATCAACCACCTCCCAACCTGTGCCAAAATGGGAACACTTCATTTGTATTGATGTTTTAGCAAAGATTTACATGTTATTTGGGGTTAATGTTAGGCTATGGGCATGGTGCCATGGGAATATTTGAGAGAATACTCCAAAATAGATGCACTTAGGGGAAGAGCACAGTGCAAAATCCAACGTCCATTTCCATTATCCATTATGCTAATGCAGAAATTTGAGTTTTGAGAAGGTATGGACGTCACTACCAAGCTCGAAAGGTGACCCTTAGAGGAATTTCTTACAATTGTTTCTCGATGGGCCTAGCCGACATCCTGCTGTTAATAAGTGATGCATACGTAAAATAAATGTGGATGATTCTTATGTGATGGATATTCATTGTATATATATCCAAGTCAAGCCAATAATAATAGATTATCCTTACAATAGATTTGGATGCAGTTGAAGAAGTTATCAATGACAGATATAATACATTCTTTGAGAACAACGTTTTGAGAAACCATTGCTCACATAAACTAGCGGTTGAAGCAACGGCCTTTCCAAAATGAAAGCTTATGCCTCCAACACCAATGTCAGATCACTCTTCTCTGTGCATGTTGATTGATATCTTCTTATCTTTGGTAGTGGTTCTCATTCTTCATGTTTCAGTTATTTACATGTCCTTGATTTGCATACTATGGAATGGTCACACCTACAACAACCAGGTGATTTTCTTATTCTTAGGGTTGCGCACGCTGGTGTCATAATAGGTGAAACACTGGTATATTGTAGGTGGAGGAGATAATAGGAGAGGTGTATCTAATATCCTCTAGGAGATCATTGCAGGATGTGATCAAATGGGTTTGTTTAAATGGCCCTAAAATTGCTCAAGAGAATGTGATTGATAGAGCTTAAACCAAATTCCAAAACCTTGGTCATCACTCCTCCCTATCTATGCCAATGGGAGCCTTGATATAGGGTATGCACAAATTGGTTTTGTTGTAATGATTATACAAACTTCCAATCATATGCTCAGAGCAGGTGTAAAGCCTAGCCACCAGAGCCAACCTGTGCCAAACATGAGAGCTTTAAATAGGGTAAGAGATCTACACAAAAGAAAAAAATAAAAAAATTGAAATCCAATTATTACTTTTGTATTGGGTGTTTTAGTTGTGAATTCCCTCATAAACATGTATGCAAAAAAAAGAAGCATTCAGATGGCTCACCAATCGGTTGACATATTGCTTAATGCCAATATAATTTCATGGATCAAGACAACTACTTGAAAAACACAAAATGAGGTTCTAATGAGGCATGGATGCATGACGAATAGTTTAGGTCTTCACAGGACAATCTGACATGATATAACAACAACTGTGGTCTGGATGCATCGTGAATGTAAACCACTTGGATCCCTCTTTCTCGCTTTGGTCATCATTCCCAGGCATGGTTCATCTCTTCTCATCTCTCATAATTTATGTTCTTTAGTTTTCCTTTTTGCAATGAAATGAAGTTTTAAAATCAAAGGATTTTTAGATATTATACTATATCAAATAAACTTGTTTTAAAAATAGTAAAACCATATATCGTAACTTACAGATCCATATTACTTGGTAGACAATAAACTTGAACCCTTACTTTGTGATGATCTAGAAAATGTCATAACCAAAATAGATTACTACAGTACCCTTTTCTATTGACAGGTTGAAGTTGAGTTCCACGTAAATGATTTGACCTCTCCCTTGTTTAAATAGATCAATTACGATTTTCTAGAGACTTGCAAAGTAACCTTCATAACTCTAGAAACGAGATGTTAAGTTTCCTATGTGTACCTTATTATGTGAGGTGTCACTTAAATCTTTGGATCGACCCCAAATAAAATTTGTGACCTTTTTGATGCCCCTATAGGATCCTCATTACATTGTTTTGCAATGGAAGGAAGTTAAATCTAAAAAGTTGGCTTTCATTTTGAACCGCCATTTGAAACCTGGATAGAGAAATTATTATCCGCCTTTGCAAACCTCTAGTACTTTTACTATACAATTACTTGAAAACTTCAATTCGGAAAAATCACATTCTAGGTTAGTTTGGAAAAGGCATTTTGTAGGCCTCCGGTCATAGTTTGATGAGGTCAAACTAGACCAATTACGACTTGTCGCTCTAGAAAACATGTTGCCATTTGAAAATTATTTTCTAGTTCTTAGTCTCATCGACTCTGATGAATTCTCCTTATATAGGGAACTTGTAGGAATTTCCTCATTGCATTCATCCATCGAAACGTCGCTTTGGATGTGGTTTTCTAATCCCTCGAGCTCACTTTTGATCATTAACAACTAGCTCATTTATGACCGATGGCCCCAAAAACTAGCCGCTAATCATAAAGCATTCACCAGTTCTAAATTCTGTCAGTTCCTATGAACTCTTCGTATATAAGTGGGCATGTAGAAATTTAACCGTGGTGTGTTTTTCATCAGAAAACAATGTTTGAAAGATGTTTCTTAGCCTCCGAGCTTGTTTTGAAATTTTTTGTAGCTAGCAGAAAATGTAAAAAGGAAGTTGTAGGACCCCTGTCGGGTTGCCAAACCACCATGGAAACTTTTGACACATGTAAATAACTTGTTTGAAAACTCCATAGTGTAACTTGTTGTGTGAAATAGAACTTTTGACAAAATGGTGTTTCTCTCTCTCTCTCTTTTCTCTCTCTCTCCTTGGTTATGAAATGAAGTGAAATGAAATGAAATGAATTCATGTTTCTAAACCTTTTCTTTTAATGTAAATTATAATTATTATTATATGTAAATGGGGAACTGAAAAACATTAATTATGTTAGATTAGGGTGGATTCCATGCCACGATTTATCACTGATTTCATGCTCACCTGGTTTTGCAGGATGCAAGAAAGATGGAAAAAAGGTGATGTGTAATTCATTATTTCTTATTGTAATTTATATAGGTCATTGTAAAATGAATATATGTATAATGTAGTCTTTTGTTATAGAAAATTTATATTTGAAATTTTCTAATATGTATGAGATGTTATTTTTAGGGATATCTTAGGAAATGTGCATTAATCACAAGTTCAATTTGATTTATAGTTGCGTATGGTAAAAGGGTTTGATATATATATATATATATATATATAATATATATAATTTGAAGTTAATATATTGTAATGCATTTTCAAAGTGTTTAATAAATGATTAATTAATTACTAGGTTGTATTCTTACCTCATAAATGTAATAAAGAGTTTCAATCAAACACTCAACCCTAATGTAAGATCATGTGTAACATGTCTTCATGTGTGATCCTTTTACCATACAATAAATTGAAAACCATAGAATGAACTTAAACTTTGCACTCGATGGAACCTCCTAGCTTTATGTAAATAAAACCCCTAGTTTGGGTTTACCGTCATAGTCATTATGCTTAGCAACATTATCATGAACCCATCTTTTAAGAATGACATGGTCCAACGTTATCCGGAGTATGTGGTTTCCTTCTAGTTTTGGTAACCACGAGGAGAATATCTTCTCTTCAGGTCCGACACCATGTTGAGTGGTGAAGACCACCTAGTCACCTTATGAGTCCTTGTTTGAAGTAACAACTATGCGGTGTAACCTTACCATCTATGGAGTAAGTAGAGTTATTACTCCCTTAGTATCCTTTTGGATTGTCAGGTCTTACAAAATTAGATCTAGAAATTAACTTCATCATCGAATAAAATCCTTGTTGGTTCTAGATGACATAAATGGAGATCGTGAAATAGTTTTCTAGGTCTTAAACTCTTGTTAATGAACTCCTTAGTTCCTCTCAACTAAATGTGTTACCTTGGTCTTTCATGAAGGTTGTTTAGCATAAATATGTCCTCTCACCTTAAACTCTTTTATAGTTGAGGCATAGATTCTTAGGTGCAATTGTAATTAAACTAAACCTCAGTTGATTAGGAGGTTAACTTGAGGTTCATGTGCAGTTATAGTGCTTCCAATCATATACTTCTTCAAGATGTTAGTCAAATACTTTCGTAACTCCTTCTGTTATAAAACTATGCTAATAATGAGACCATAGTGCGATGTAAGAGTAAATCATATAAGAGTAAAACAAGATTTGAGATTAGGAATAATGTCACTCTTGGAGTCCTTATAACTTAATTAAACATTTTCATGTGTTACAAAGAATATGAATTGCCTTGGTGTGATCAAACTTTGAGAAAACAAAATATATATATATATATATATATATATCTAAATAAATTTCTTTTGTTGGGAATGTTGAATCGGGAAATAAAGATACCAAGATCGAAGAATGTTTATGGGAAAAATGTATCTTGAATCTAAACCCCCCCTTAAATCCTAATATTGCTTTCTAGACATCAAGTCAAATTCACTTGAGTTGTAAGGGTAACATGTAGACATTGAATAAATGTTTGAGAAGCATATTCTTAACATAAGAACAAGATAATTAAAGTACTTTATATGCAATTTGAATTATGCCAAATAAGTATGTAAGTTATGGAAATTTCCGTAAAGGATAAAAAATCCAACTTAAAATGGTCGAACTATAAATTAAATGTGGAATGAACTTAAGAATTTGTAGGTGGAAAAATGAGAAAATTATCCTTGCACAATAATGTTCTTGGAATGTTAATCATAACTAAGATGCAATTAAAGAAATGATGTGTTGTGGGTTTTCCAATGAGTCCTTTTCTTGTGGTTGGGTCATTTCTAGTATTCATTCATTGGGAAAAGTGTGACATCGACATGTCTATGGTGTTGTCTTGTGTCTATGTGAGTTGATGAATTGTAAGTGTCGTATACATCTTTGAGTTTCTCTTCTTGGAGTAATTGTGGTGTTGTGTAGTGAGCAATGTAAGTAAAAAAATAATTATCCTAGTATTTTACTATTGTATTTGTGTGTGTAAAATGTGGGTGTTACATTTGGTATCGAGGGAAGGTTCATGCTCTTGAACCTCTGGGGTAGAATGGAGTTGTGATGGTCCTACATAATGGTGGTGGATATTGGAAGAGTAATGTGATATAAGCGTGATGTGAACAATGTTGTAATTGTGACCTTATGGAAGCACATGTGGTGTATGTCACTTAGTGCGTATTTGTTATCATGTTGATGTGCTTGTGATGAGAGTATTCACTCTCCTTTTCATTGATTCAATGAGGAATTCATGTGTGATGTACCACCTTATTGTGTGTGAAAAAGAATGTTATTGTGGATTGTGGAGTATTGGATCATTTTGGCATTATGTGATATGAAGGTGTATTGAGGTATTGCATGAAAAAATTGTTGTAAAGTGAATTGGATTTTATCATGATGTCATCACCATGTTGTGATAAATCATGTGTGTCACCATGTTGTAATTGTAATTGACTATATGTTGTAATGTTAGACATTGTGTTCGTCATACGTATAAATTTTGTGATTTGTGATGGTTCATGTTGTGATTTAGGGTCATATGGTGAACGTATGATCCCTATTGTAAACTCCTTGCACTTTGGGTGCATTATGTGTTAATGTGATGTATTGAAACCCATGAAATTAATGATTGTGTTTTACCTTGTATATATACCATGCGTAAGACACTATGGTTAATTTTTGTGAATCACCATTGTGTTAGTGATGTAGTTATGTGTTATGTTGTGGACCCTACACTAACCGACCCTAAGGGAAATCAGTAAAAGGTGTATGTTTGGAGTGAGGAAATGTGTACCATTGAGCATTCACTCAAACCAAGTACGAGATAGGAAGTGGAGCCTTACATAGGCTGAAAACCCACTTTTGTTCATTTGGTATGTGTGGCACTTGCTCAACGGGTGTCATACATATTTTGTTTTACGGACACCTTAGGCTCAGTAGATGGCGACTTGTACTCCTTTCTCTCTCCCAATATGGTTATCATATGGATTAAACCTATGTGATTTTTACTATGTTGAGCCTTGTTGAAGTGGTGGTAGGATGATTCAGATAGAGATGATGATAGTTGTACTATTGATATGATATTTTACGAGTTGAGGCTCAATGTTTCCAGTGTTAGCAACTCATTGAGTAACCCCCTTGGTGGTTGTATAAGGCCACATAGTTATCGTAATGTGCTATTACTATACATGTATTTTATTCGTAAATCGAACACTTTCCCTTTTCTTGCTAGAACCAATATTTTTCTTGACTAACATGTTCTTATATTTTGGGAATTTATTTGGTTGTTGCACTAACATTCAGATTTTTCACTAACCATGGCTAATTAGCCATTTTCTTTTCTTAGTTTTAAATTGTGTATCAAGTTTAAAATTTTTATAGCCTAGCCCAAGGCTTGGGATTGTTTCCACTTGGCATTTGATATGGATTGTTATGTTGGTTCTAATGTCGTAATGTGTTGGAATAGGGTCATGGGATTCACCATGGAGTGGTGGGACCTATGGACCCACTTCGTTGTATGGGGTATGCCCCAAGGAGTTATAGATAACTAGCGGGTTGTTGAACCATGAGTTATTATGTCACTTGGGTTAGAGGTGTTTGGACCTTATGTGCCCAGGGCCATAGGGTGACCGACCTCTTTTTGGAGCTAAAAGGAAAATTTATATTTATTTTATTTTAGGGAGGCATAAGAGACTTGAGGGAGGCATAAGAGACACTTGAGGGAGGCACAAGAGATTTGGGGGAGGCATAAGAGATTTGTGTGGGTGTGATTTATGCTTTGGGAGGTATATGGAGTTGCCCTATGATTCTTGGAAGGTATATGTATTTATTTTTTTATGACTTGAGGGAGGCATAAGAGACACTTTAGGGAGGCATAAGAGACTTGAGGGAGGCATAAGAGACACTTGATGGAATTATAAGATATTTGGGGAGGAATAAGATGTTTTTTCCATCTGTGATTGATGCTTTGGGAGGTATATGGAGTTTTGCCCCGTGAAAATTTTAAGGTATATGTATTTTTTTATGACTTAAGGGAGGTATAAGAGACTTGAGGGGGACATAGGAGACTTTAGGGAGGCATAAGAGACATGTATGTGTGTATGGGTATTAGTGCACTTGGATTTTTTTATGTTGGTGATGCTTTGGGAGGTATATGGAAGTTGTTTTGCTATGTTTTTGGAGGTGTATGGTGTTGGTGTTATGATTTATGTTATGTATTGTGAGTTTAATTGTGCTTTGTGATGTTGAGGATTAATGCATTTTTATATGATGTTGTTTCCATCTTGACCCTATATAGCTACATTTATGGTTTTGAGTTGTGTGAAACCCTTGTATGTGTACATATTGGGACCTAATAATATGTTGTTGTAGTCTTCTTATGTTATGAGTACCTTTTTGTCAGAAGCATGTGTGATAAGTACTTTATTGTGAGGGCTATGTATGTTCCTCTCACGAGTTAGTTGAGTTCTTGAAATGTGATACAATCATGGAAGTATGTAGAAATATGTCTTGTTAACCATTAGTGTTGTGTTTGCTGTTTGTGTGGTATTGTGATGTGAGATTCTTTTGGGCACCCACAAAGATAGATAAAATTAAATCTTTAATAATGAAATATTATGAGTTGAGATTAATAAATACTTTAAAGGAAAAGACTAAGTAATAAAGTAAAAGATAACTAACTACCAACCTTCACATAACATTAAGAGTTTATGAAATTGTTAAACTTTCTTTAATTCCCTATGGTCATGTTGTAACGATAGAGATCTTAATCCTAGATAGAACATGTTTTCATTAGCTTCCTTCATTGCTTATCATTTCTTCTACCCTTGGAGTTATGGCACCGAGGACGATGCTCCTATAAGGTGAGGGAAATGTAATTCCTAACAAAAAGATATGATTTAAAATAAAATACGGGGTAGTTGATGGAGATGATAGGAGTGGAGTGGGCAGGTTGCCATTCAGTCCTATCATTATCCTTGCAATTAATACAAGCACTTTTTTCTTGTGGCCTCCAGCTGTGAGTGTGGTGGAGGATTGAAATTTTTTCACATGCCTTAGATGTAAGTTTCCTAGAAGATATGCCTAGAAATGTGGATGCATGCGTAAAGAAGGTAAATTGTTTGCAAAAATGCTTGAAAGAAACATGGCTTTAGGGACTGCAATGGTTGTAGGATATGCAATGAAAGTAGTATGTTGAAAATTCTTGGAAACATTCAAGAAAATGCTATTTCAAGTGTAAATTAAGCCTCCATAATCTTTGTCATCTTCCTCCCAGCCTGTGTTATATGGTTAAGAGGTTTTATGCACGAATGGAGGTGCTTCTTCTGTTGCTTGTGAAAAAACTGAGATTTAACTCCGACAAGGATATTTCATGCCAGAAAAACATTTTGATAAGGTATACATATGCAAGTCCATATGATTCTTATGTGATGGATATTCATTGTATATATATCCAAGTCAAGCCAATAGTAATAATAGATTATCCTTACAATAGATCTGGATGTAGTCAAAGAAGTTATCAATGATAGATATAATACATTATTTCAAAACAACTTTTTGAGAAACTAGTGCTCACATAAACTATCAGTTGAAGCAGCTTTCTTTCCAAAATGAAATCTTATGCCTCCAACACCAATTTTAGATCACTCTTCCATTGTGCATGTTGATTGATATCTTCTGATATTTGTTATTGGTTCTCATTCTTCATGTTTCAATTATTTACATGTCCTTTATTTGCAGACTATGGAATGGTTACACCTACAACAACCAAGTGATTTTCTTATTCTTAGGGTTGTGCTTGCTGGTGTCATAATATGTGAAACACTTGTATATTGTAGGTGGAGGAGATAATAAGAGAGGTGTATCTAAGATCCTCTAGCAGATCATTGTAGGATGTGATCAAATGGGTTTGTTTAAATGGACCTAGAAACTTCTCAAGAGAATGTAATTGATAGAGGTTAAACCAAATTCCAAAACCTTGGTCATCACTCCTCCCTATCTATGCCAACGGGAGCCTTGATACAAGGTATGCACAAATTGGTTTTGTTGTAATGATTATAGAAACTTCCAATCATATTCTTAGAGTAGGTGTAAATCCTAGCCACCAGAGCCAACCTATGCCCAACATGAGAGCTTTAAATAGGGTAAGAGATCTACACAAAGTAAAAAAAAATAAAAAATTGAAATCTAGTTTTTAGTTTTGTATTGGGTGTTGTAGTTGCGAATTCCCTGATAAACATGTATGAAAAAAGGAAGCATTCGGATGGCTCACCAATGTGTTGACATATTGCTTAATGCCAATATAGTTTCATGGATCGAAACGAGTACTTGAAAAGTAGAAAATGGTGTTCTAATGAGGCATGGATGCATGGCAAATAGTTTGGGTCTTCACGGGACAATCTGACATGATTTCACAACAATGGTGGTCTCGATGGATCACGATTGTAAACCACCCAAATCCCTCATACCCACTTTGTTCATCATTCCCAAGCATGGTTCATCTCTCCTCATCTCTCATAATTTATGTTCTTTAGTTTTCCTTTTTGCAACGAAATGAAGTTTTAAAATCGAAGGATTTTCATATATTATACTATATAAAATAAACTTGTTTTAAAAATAGTAAAACCATATATCATAACTTACAAGATCCAATATTTCCTGGTAGACAATAAACTTGAACCCTCACTTCGTGATGATCTAGAAAACGTCACAACCAAAATAGATTACTACAATACCCTTTTCTATTGATAGGTTGAATTTGAGTTCCCTATAAATGATTTGACCGCTCCCTTGTTTAAATAGATCAATTGCCATTTCCTGATACTTTAAAGTAACCTTGGTAACTCCGAAAAAGAGATGTTAAGTTTCCTACATGTACCTTATTATGTGAGGTGTCACTTCAATCTTTAGATTGACCCTGAATGAAAATTTGTGACTTTTTTAATGCCCCTATTGGAGCCTCATTACACTATGTTTTTTAACAATGGTAGGAAGCTGCTAAATCTAAAAAGTTGGCTTTCATTTTGAACCACCATTTGAAACATGGATAGAGAAATTATCATCCACCTTTGCAACCCTCTAGTACTTTTACTAGAAAATTACCTGAAAAAATTTGGTTTAAAAAAATCACATTCTAAGTTAGTTTGGAAAAGGCATTTTGTAGGCCTCCGGTCACAATTTGACGAGGTCAAAATTGACCAATTACGACTTGTCGCTCCAAAAAACATGTTATCGTTTGAAAACTATTATTTAGTTCTTAGTCCCATCGACTCTAATGAATTCTCCTTATATAGGGGAACTTGTAGGAATTTCCTCGTTATGCGTTCATCCATAGCACGACAATTTTGGACATGGTTTTCTAAGATCTTGACCTCACTTTTGATAATTAACAACTAGCTCGTTTATGACTGACAGCTTCAGAAAATTATCCGCTAATCATAAAGTGTTCGCCAGTTCTAAATTCTATCAGTTCTTATGAACACTTTGTATATAAGTGGGCACATAGAAATTTAACCATTATGTGTTTTCTCATTGGAAGACAATGTTTGAAAGAGGTTTCTTAGCCTCGAGCTTATTTTGAACATTTTTGTAGCTAGCAGAAAATGTAAAAAGGAAGTTGTAGGACCCTTATCGGGTTTCCAAACCACCATGGAAACTTTTGACACATGTAAATAACTGTTTGAAAACTCCATAGTGTAACTTTTTGTGTGAAATAGAAATTTTGACAAAATGGTGTTTCTCTCTCTCCTTTCTCTTTCTCTCTCCTTGGTTACGAAATGAAGTGAAATGAAATGAAATGAATTCATGTTTCTAAACCTTTTCTTTTAAATGTAAATTATAATTATTATTATATGTAAATGGGGAACTAAAAAAATTAATTATGTTAGATTAGGGTGGATTCCATGCCAACAATTTATCACTGATTTCATGCTCACCTAGTTTTTGCAGGATGCAAGAAAGATGGCAAAAAGGCAATGTGTAATTCATTATTTCTTATTGTAATTTATATAGGTCATTGTAAAATAAATATATGTATAATGTAGTCTTTTGTTACAAAAAAAATTATATTTGAAATTTGTTAAATGTATGAGATGCTATTTTTAGGGATATCTTAGGAAATGTGCATATATATATATATATATATATATATATATATATATAGTAAATGAATTTGAAGTTAATATATTGTAATGCATTTTAAGTGTTCAATAAATGATTAATTAATTACTAGGTTGTATTCTTACCTCGTAAATGTAATAAAGAGTTTCAATCGAAACACTCAACCCTAATATAAGATCTATGTGTAACATGTCTTCATGTGTGATCCTTTTTACCATAGAAGAAATTGAAAACCGTAGAATGAACTTAAACTTTGCACTCGATGGAACCTCCTAGCTTTATGTAAATAAAACCCTAGTTTGGGTTTACCATCATAGTTGTTATGCTTAGCAACATTGTCATGAACCCATCTTTTAGGAACGACATGGTCCAACGTTATCCGGAGTATGTGGTTTCCTTCTAGTTTTGGTAACCATGAGGAGAATGTCTTCTCTTCAGGTCTGACACTATGTTGAGTGGTGAAGACCACCTTGGAAGTCACCTTATGAGTCCTTGTTCGAAGCAATGACTATGCGGTGTAACCTTACCATTTGTGGAGTAAGTAGAGCTATTACTCCCTTAGTATCCTTTTGGATTGTCAGGTCTTACGAAATTAGATCTAGAAATTAACTTCATCAGCGAATAAAATCCCTGTTGGTTCTAGATGACATAAATGGAGATCATGAAATAGTTGTTCTAGGTCTTAAACTCTTGTTAATGAACTCCTTAGTTCCTCTCAGCTAAATGTGTTACCTTGGTTCTAACAACATAACACCTTGGTCTTTCATGAAGGTTGTTTAGCATAAATATGTCCTCTCACCTTAAAATATTTTATAGTTGAGGCATAGATTCTTAGGTGTAATTGGAATTAAAATAAACCTTAGTTGATTGGGAGGTTAACTTGAGGTTCATGTGCAGTTATAGCGCTTCCAATCATATACTTCTTCAAGATTTTAGTCAAATACTTTCGTAACTCCTCTTATAAAAGTATGATAATAATGAGACCATAGTGCGATGTTTGAGTAAATCATATAAGATTAAAACAAGATTTGAGATTAGGAAAAATGTCACTCTTGGAGTCCTTATAACTTAATTAAACATTTTCATGTGTTACAAAGAATATGAATTTCGTTGGTGTGATAAAACTGTTGGTGCTCAATTTGGTCTCACCAAATTTTTCCTTGAAATTCTTCTGTTTGCGGGCTCTGTCGTCATTTTTATCTCTCTGTATCGATGCATGAAAACTTTGTACTCCATTTGGTTGACAAGATCAGTCCCTTCCTTGGTTGAGGATCACTTAATGTCCAAAATTCATTTTTTGTTCCTTTGTCTATGTGAAAAGATCTCGTAACTTGGGAAAAAATTGTGTTTTATCCCTTCCTTTCATTTTACACAATCATGTTTTGTTTTCCTGTCATTTCTATCCCAAGTATCTATGGAAACGTGATTAGATACAACTCGAAGATCATATTTGGGCATTATATCATTTCCAAATTCTCTGTCCCTTCAAAAGGACTTATTTCTAGGTGCAAATGGTGATTTTCTTGCATTTTACGATTTGTGGTGTTTTTTTCTGGTCAAATTTATATCTCAAAGATCTATGGAAATGTTTCCCTTTACGGTTGGATGCAACTTGGCAAGGCACTTTGAAACTATAAGGTCTAATTAAACACAAAAATTGTCCACGTGGAGGGCAGCCACTCATATGAAGATTCACCTTTTGGTTTGACCTCGAGTTGAACCGGGGAGACACGTTGAGGTTTCCACTATCTTTCCCATACTTAGACAATTTTTTTCATACACGGTGCAGTTTTGGTAGACCATGGACACGTGGAGAGCTAACACTCATTTGAGGATTTCCCTCAGGGTCCCAGCTTAACATAAGCACCAGGAGGACACTTGAAGGATTCCGCCAGCTCCGCTCTATAATTAAAATTTTCAAAGAAATTTTCTAAATCTTGGGACACGTGGAAGGACCACGCCCATTTGAGGGACCAGCTCATAATTTTTATTTTGAAGAATCACCAGGAGGACACTTGGAGGTTTCCACTCACTCTGCCCTTGCTTGGAATTTTTAATAGCCAAGGAAAACTTTCTCGGATGCTAGACACATGGCACTTTATTCGATCCCTAAATTTTTCAAACAACTATGTCGGAGTGAGATACATGGCGAGACCACACTTTTCTAGGGTCTCCTCTTTCGGGAAGATCTCAAAGTTTCACCATGATGACACGTAGAGGCTTCTGCTATCTCCCTTTATATTAAGACTTTTCAAAGGCTAAAAGGCATTTTTCTTGGTCCTAGGGCACGTGGAAGGCCTGCGCTTGTTTGGAAACCTACCCATGTGCTTCTCCTTTGCAATTGTGCCAAGGAAACATGTGGATGGCTATAATATGAAGTAGAGAAGGGGTAGAATCAATGGTTGTTGTGCATTGCATCTATTATTCTGCCATCTTTTCTCTAAGACTCCTAGAGATGCGAATACACACTGTTTCTCATCATTTTTGATGAAATTCCTTATTGTTTTGTCTACAAAGTTCCATTGAATGGATTAAGAGATTAATTTGTGAGTCTAAAGATTGTTAAGATTGATATTTTTGTGTTGGAATTGCTCAGGAAATTGCAAAAATGAAAATTACCAAAGAAGTTGGATGTGGAATAGAGATTACGAGAGGAAAGAGAGGAAAATGATTAAATGATGAAGGTTGCAGGTGTAAAAGATGAAAAATGTGTTGCCTCAGGATCAAAAAGGATTACCTATTAGATCCAGCTATACAGAGCCTCTAGAGAATGATTGAAATGGGGATTTCTCACTTGTGAATCGAATCATTAAAAGGATTGTCAAAAAGGTTGTGGCATGGCATCCTAGTTATTAGTTGAGGGTCTGAGAAACATGATCAATTCATAAGGGGTCCACCTAGCATCTTTAGGATGTGCATTTGTTAAATGTCACTTTCTAAGGAAAATTTGTAACAAGAAATGGTACCTCAAATATTCTTCTCTTTCGGGGGGGAAATTGAGTGAGTAAAATGTATAAATGCAATGAGAATACTCTTAAGAAGTGTTCCAATTGAAGGCAGCCTTGTAAAGCTGTATGGAGAGAAGAAGATGTTGAACCTCATTCAAGATCCCAATACTTTGCTTCTTAAGAAGTTTTGTATGATGATGTAGATGCAGATAACTTTGTTGGGTTTTCTGATAGCAAAGAGCACAATATGGATCAATGTAAATGTCTTGAACAAGTAGGTTTTCCTGGGACCTTATTATTGGATGGAGGTTGTTCCAAATTTGGAAATTATGCTGGTATTGTTTTGATTTCTCCGATCCGAGGAAGATTTGGTTTTTTCTTTCAAACTCAACTTTGAATGCACTAACAACATTGCTAAATATGAAGCATTGTTATTGGGTTTGAGAATTGCATGGAAATACGGTGTAAAGGATATCATTATCAAAGGAGATTTAGAACTGATTGTCAAGCAAATTAAAAAATTGTATGCTACTAAAAATAAGAGAATGAAACAATACAAGCATACAGTCTGAGATTCGATTTAAATGTTGACTCATTTTATATTATACACCATGATAGAAAGTTTAATGTTGTTGCAGACAAGTTAGCAGTGCTAGGATCCATATTTGAAAATTGTACAGTATCTCCGTTTTGTGAGTATGATGTTGAAATACTAATAAGGCCATCTATCCCTAACAATGTTAGAAATTTGCAAGTTTTCAATGATGATGCCCAGGTGAAACGGTTTCTATAGAATTAAGGAAAATTTATTCACCAAAATATAGATTGGGAAGTAATGGTGTGTGTTGCTAAAGGAAAGGAAACTTTATTTGGCAAATACATCATTGAGCTGAAGACAAACATGATTCCTATAGGTTTGGTGGCACTTGAATCAAACTTTAATAATCATGATTTCATTATTTACATAAGCATGTTGGTTTTAAGAGATGTGGAAGAGCAAAATATGGGCACAAACGAAAACTCACATAAAATCGGCTAGGAAGTAATTTGAGCAAGGAAGAGAAGAAGTCATATGTTCAATTATTGAAGAAATATCAAGACTACCTAGCTTGGTCTTACTTTTAGTTGAAGGCATACAAGGAAGATTTGTTCCAATATGAAATTCCTCTTGATTCTAATGCCAAGAATTTAAGGAAAAGATAGAGGCTAATCAATACACTCCTTTCTTTGAAGATGCAAGAAGAATTGAAGAAGTTGAGGGATGGAGGGATAATTCAGCCCACAAGGTACTCATCTTGCGTTGTAAATTTAGTACACATCGGAAAAAATAATGGTGGTATAAGGCTATGAGTAGACTTTAGGAACTTTAATAATGCATCATTGAAAGATAATTACCTTTGTCAAACATGGAGAATATGCTACAGGTTGGTAATTGGTTTTAAATTTTATCCACTTTGGATGGTTTCTCTGGCTATAATCAAGTTATTTTGAACTAGTCGGAAAGAATAAAGATTTCCTTTACCACTCCTTGGGGAACTTACGTCTATGTCAGGATGCATTTTAGCTTAATGAATGCTGGAGAAACTTTCCAAAGAGCAATGGATGTAGCATTTTCTTGTTATATTAATGATTTCATTGTTGTTTATCAAGATGATGTAACCATGTTTTCCAGAAAAATAAATGATCACTTGCAACACTTGGAAAAAATGCTATTAAGGTGTAGAGAGGATGGCATATCATTGAATCCCAAGAAGTGCCATTTTGGAGTGCAAAAGGAAAAGTTGCTTGGTCACATTATATCAAAGGAAGGGGTCATGATTGATCCTGAGAGAGTGGAAGCCATCGGCAAGGTTCCAATTCCAAGAACTAAGAAGGGAGTTCAATCCTTCTTTGGAAAAATAATCTTTATCGAGAGGATTTTTGTCTAACTTTTCTCGAGCTAACCATCCTCAATACTAGCATGTTGAAGAAATACTAAGTTATCAAATTAAATGAAGCTTCCATTCAAGATTTTAATGGGATCAAGGAAGCACTAAAGCATGGCCCTGTTTTGGTTGCTCCAAATTACAAGAAGCATTTTCAAATGTTTTCTTTTGCTTCATAAAACACCATTACATCTGTCTTGTTGTAGAAGGATGATGAAGGGGCTGAGAGACCAATTACCTTTTTTAGTAAGGTATTGTAAGGATTTGAGTTGAAGTACACCATCATGGAGAAGGAATCATTTACCTTGGTGAAAGCAAAAAGGTTTTCATACATTACATCTTGAGATCTAAAGTTGTTTCTTATATTCCCCACACCATGGCAAAAGATATCTTATCAGAGATGGAATTCTCAAGTAAAAGGTGCAGATGGGTGAACAAGTTGCAGGAATATGACATTATATCCAAACCAAAAACTTGATAAGAGGTTTAAGCATAGATAAGCTTATGGCTGAGAGAAATTTGCAAACTATTGAGGTGAATGAAGTAGAAGGAGAAAGGGTGGATGTCCTTGAAAAGTTGGTAAGCTCTAAATGGTACAAAGATATAA
This sequence comes from Taxus wallichiana var. yunnanensis, assembly GCA_018340775.1. Taxonomy (NCBI): domain Eukaryota; kingdom Viridiplantae; phylum Streptophyta; class Pinopsida; order Cupressales; family Taxaceae; genus Taxus; species Taxus wallichiana. Next base: position 148,811,624 of record CM031236.1, on the reverse strand, counting down.
TCGTTTATCTTAGACATCTATGCTACCTGAACATTTGAGTAAAAATCAGAAAAGAGATCTTAAGTTAGACTCCCAAAATATGTCATTACTAATTTTGGGTTAGATTAGAAGAACCTTGAGGGAATGCTCTTGAGGTGCATTACTGAAGATAAGGCCCCCAAAGTAATTGCTAATCTCCATGGAGGAGTTTGTGGGGGACATTTTGCTGGAAGAGTTATAACACATAAAATCTTAAGGGCTAGTTATTGGTGGCTAACTCTCTTCAAAGATGTAACTTTATTGCTTAGGAAATGTAAAATTTTCCAGGATTTTTCTGGGAAAATGAAAGCTGCAGGATCCCTTCTTTTGCATCCTATGTCAATTGAAGCCCCATTTAAGCAATGGGAATGGATTTCATTGGTGAAATTTCTTATCCTTCTCGTGCTGGTCATAAATGGATTCTTGTAGCCACCGAGGTATTTCACTAAGTGGGTGGAAGCAATCCCCACCAAAAAAGCAACACACCAAGTCATCATGGACTTCATTTTGAATCAAATCATATGTGCAGATTTGGAGTGTTAGTTAATATTTTTGCTAATAATGCCATGAGTTTTAGAGTGAAACCGTTGGTGTCAATGTGTAAAGAGTATGGAATAAATTTGACATATGCTTCTAACTACAATCCCGAGAAATGGACAAGCTGATTCCAGGTGATAAAAACTTGTTGAAGATCATTAGAAGAACCTTGGAGTTGTACAAAAAGAAATGGGGTGAGCAATTGAAGTTTGTTGTTTGGGATAACATAATCACTATCAAAAGACCTACTCTTGGTAAAATCCCATTTGAGTTGTTATATGGAAATCAAGCTTTTTCTGCTCCTTCATTTGTAATGGTCCTCATCTTAGTTTGTTAAAAAAATTGAAGATCAAGAAGTTAGTCCATATTATGCTCGAATCAATTAGATTATTGAGTTAGATGAAGAAAGAAGGGTATCCCATTAGTGGCATGTGAAGTTCGAGAAAATTTTAAGAAGTTATTTGACAAGAAGGTGACTCCAAGAGTTTTCATAATCGGGGATATTGTTCTATTATGGGATAGTAGGCATGTAGATAAGGGCAAGCATGGTAAATTTGATGTAATGTAGATGGGCCCTTATTCAATAGATATTTGAATTGGTGAAAATACCTTCTTCCTAAAAGAATTAGATGGGGAAATACTTGAATTTCCTATTAATGGTAGGCATTTGAAATATTTCCTTGATTGATTTATCATAATCAAGGTATACTCCATTGTATAGTGTATAGTTTTCTAGTTTTGTTTTGCTTCCATGTTTTTCTTTTTTTGTTCATTCTGGTCCTTGGTGACCTGGTTTTGTTGGTTTATCAGTTCATTTATCTTAGGATGGTTATGGTTTATCTCCTCTGAAATATTATTCTTTGACTTCATTACCCAATGGTTTGTTTTTGGCACTTAGTATGCTATTTATTCTTGTGGCACTCACATGGAGTGCCCATCCCCGAGTCGAGCCCATGTTGGTGCTCAATCTGGTCTCACCCCATTTTTCCATGAAATTCTCTATTTTGTGAGCTATGTCATCTTTTATATCTCCCCGTATCAATGCATGAAAATTTTTTCCTCCATTTGGTTACCATGATCAGTCCCTTCCTTGGTCGAGGATCACTTAAAGTCTAGAATTTTTTTGTTCTATGTCCATGTGAAAAGAGTGTAACTTAGGTGAAAATATAGGTTTTTAGCTTCCTTCCATTTTCCAAAGTCACATTTTATTTTCCCTATCATTTCTATCCAAAGTCTCTATGGAAACATGATTGGGTGCCACTCGAAAGATCATATTGTCACCTTATATCATTTCCAAATTCTCTGTCCTTGAAGAAGGATTCATTTCGGGGTGCAAATGGTGATTTTCCTGCATTTTATGGTTTGACGGGTTTTTTTCTCAATATAATTTATATCTCATCATCTACAGAAACATGGAACTTTCTGGTTGGATGCGGCTCGGCAAGGCACTTTGAAACTATAAGGCCCACTTCAACTCAAAACTTGTCCAAGTGGAGGGCCGACACTCATTTGAAGATTCACCTTTTGGTTTGAACTTGGGGTTTCACTAGGGAGACATGTGGAGGTTTCCCTTGTCTTGATCAGACTTAGAAATTTATTTTTATGCGTTCAGTGCAACTTGGGCGAACCATGACCACGTGGTGGGCCGACACTCATTTGAGTAGTTTCCTCAGGGTCCCACCTTAACAGAAGCACCAGGAGGACAATTGGAGGATTCTTCTAGCTCCGCTCTATACTTAAACTTTTTAAAGAAATTTTCTAAAGCCTAGGACACATAGAAGGACCATGCATGTTTAGGGACTGGCCCTTAAATTTTATTTTGAAGAAGTTCTTAGAGGGCACTTGGAGGATTCCACTCACTCTGCCCTTGGTTGGACTTTTAAACGGCCAAGGAAAATTGTCTTGCACCCTAGACACATGGAGCCTTCTAATGATCCCTAAAAACTTTCAAAAAATTCTGCTAGACTGAGATACATGATGAGCCCTTGCTTTTCCAGGGTCTCCACTTTTGAGGACCATCTCAAAGTTGTTCCATGATGACAAGTGGAGGATTTCGCTAGCTCCTTTATATTGAGAGTTTTCAAAGGCTAAAAGGCATTTTCTTGGGCCCGGGGCACGTGGAAGGCCTGTGCTTGTTTGGAAACCTTCCCCTGTGCTTCTCTTTTTATAGTTTCACCAAGGAAACATGTGGATGGCTATAATATCAAGTAGATAAGGGGTATAATAAATGGTTTTTGTGCATTGCATCTATATTTCTGCCATTTTTATACACACTATTTTTCATCATTTTTATATGAAATTCCTTGTCATTTTTGTCAACAAAGTGCCATTGAATGGATTAAGAGCTTAATTTTTTATTTCAAAGATTTTTAAGGTTGATATTTTGAAGTTAGAATCACTCGGGCACTTATAAAAATGTCAATTAATAAAGAAGTTGGATGCGGGATAGAATCGTAGAGGAAAGAGAGGGAGAAGGATGAAATAATGAAGGTTGCAGGTGCAAAAGATGAAAAAGGTGTTGCCTCGGGAGCGAAAAGGATTACCTATTAGATCCAAATGTATAGAGCCTCTAGAGAATGATTGAAATGGGGATTTCTCACTTGACATAATCAGAATCATTAAAAGGATTGTCAAAAAGGTTATGGCATGACATCCTTTTCATTAGTCAAGGGTTTGAGGAACGTGATTAGTTCATAATTGGTCCACTTGGCAACTTTAAGATGTGCATTTGTTAAATGTCACTTTCTAAGGAAAATTTGTAACAAACAAAGGTCCTCGAATATTCTTCTCTTTTGGGGGAAAATTGAGTTAGTAAAATGTGTAAATGTAATGAGAAAGCTCTTATAAAGGGTTGGGGATTAAATTTCACGAGAAAAATTTGAGAAAATCCATCTTCTAAGAAACCGTCTGAGATACTTGGTTAATTTCTTCTGTGTTAGATTTTCTATCATGTCAAGTTGGTTACATATTTATAGCCATTGATAGGCTTTGATATTTCTCTAGAAGATCTCCCCTGCCGATAAATCTAAGAAGTTTTAAAATTAATTTTTGTTCAATCTCTATCAATTTGTGTCTACTTTGTTTCCGAATGTCTACAAAAGGTTTTTTTTGTTCCTACGAAGATCTTAAATTGAAATATTTGTGAAATCACACATGATATCATCCTTGGGACAATTTAGTGGCATTTGTAATATCATTTCAAAAAGAGCCTTCATCATGTGATGAGATAAACAAATTTAAAATCACTCCACTATCATTTGTTGATAAATATTGTTTGTAAGTCTTTGAATTACCTTAGGCATGATTGATCAAATACTTTGGTGTTTAGTAAAGTCTTTTAACTTGCACCTTTGTGCAAGATTCTCAAAGATTGTGTGAAAATGTGTAAATCTAGGCCTCCATTGACACACAACTTATGATTAAAGGAATGTATTAACTATTCTAAAGGTTTCGTTGTTGAGTTGTCCAATTTTGTAAAGTTTCTCAATGATCTAGTATAATCAACTTTATCCTTCTTAATCTCCTAAAAATTATTCAAAACCATGAATTCATCATGAACTACCCCTATTTTTCTTGGTATATTCCACAAAGGAACAAAATCTATTTACTAAAATATGTAGAACAATAAAGATTTCATAATGTCTTGATAACCTTAACCTTGTTTTGAAAGTATCTCCATCTTTTAGAAGTGACAACTCTTGAGAGTTAAATTATGGAGTATTGATCCTACTTTCCCAAGGTTTTCTTCATAAAATTTATGCAAAATAAGGATATCTCCATATCCTTCATCAAATAGAGGTTACACTAAGGGTTCTCTCACCTGGTTAAAGATTCACAACCTAAAGTAGTGAGGATAGCTCAAATCCCTTAAAGGTTTTATCCATCTCTCCACAAATGCGAGTGATAAACGGCCCGATTAGATCTCATCCCCAGGATATAGAACTATATACATCATGATTTATCTATCTCTAAGCTCCATGAAAAATATATGATGCTTCTCACCTTGAAAAGGAGAACAAATTTAGACACCAACACAAAATTTGAGAAAAATATATATATATAAATATATATATATATATATATATATAAATAGAAATAGAATTTATATTGTGGGAAATGTTGAATCGAGAATAAAGATACTTTGAGATCAAAGAATTTTATGGCAAAAAAGGTATCTTTAATCTAAAACATCCACCCTTAAATCCTAATATTACGGACATCAAATTAGATTCACTTGAGTTGCAGGGTAACATGTAGACATTGAATAAACTGCCAACTTAAAATGGTCGAACTAAAAATTAAATGTTGAATGAAATTAAGAATTTGTAGGTTAATAAAGGAGAAAATTATCCTTACACAATAATGTTCTTGGAATTTTAAGCATAACTAAGATGTAATTAAAGAAATGATGTGTTGTGGGTTTGCCATGAGTCCTTTTCTTGTGGTTAGGTCATTTCTAGTTGTCATTCATTGGGAAAACTATGTCATCAACATTTCTATGGTGTGTCATATGTCTATGTTAGTCGATGACTTGTAAGTTTCATATGTGTATTTGATTTTCTCTTCTTGGATCCCTTGTGGTATTGTGTAGTGATAAATGTATGTCAAAAAATCCTCCGGTATTTTATTGTTGTATTTGTGTTTGTAAAATGTGGGTGTTACATTCTGAATTTAAGGTCATTCTTTGAAATTTCATCTATTGAAATCTATGAATACAAAAAGGATGAAATCCAGGATCTCTAACATTTTTTTCCTTTCTTTTCGGGTATAATGGTAGCAGTGGAGAAGATGATGGAGAGGGAGTATCGAGGACTACAATGAACCTAAACTCAGGTAAATCCATCTAATAGGAAATGATGGATTTCCTTCTTTCTTTATTCATAGTTTTACATATATGTACTTTCATTTCTATTCTTTCTTTTCAGAGTTATTCCCACAGCTTGTGTGGGTTAACTATACTTTATAATTATGAAATAAATGAAAACTTCATGTGATGAGTTGTATCTTTATCTGTTTTACATTGTTCTTTCATTTACATGATGTAAAATGAAAAATTTACAATTCATACACACTAGGAACCTTTCATTTAATCATAATTAATGAATTCAAGATAATTGATTACAATTTACTAGTGAATAAAGAAAACTGAAACCTACATCATACCCGAAGTGAATTTTCCTTTTCCAGTTATGGGTTGATCCTTGTGAGCCTCATATGTATTTCACATCTATGTAAGGGTCATTCATTGGTTCTGAGGGAGATAATGCATGATCATGACTAGGATGTGACTGGAAATACACCTTAGGTAGGAGGTAGATAGTTCTAAACTTGAACAACGACAATTAATTTTCTTTTTTTTAATCTAGTTTCGTCCATCACATCAATCCCTTCCATTTGAAAATGAAGTTTTGAGTTGACCTTTTTCATGGGTGAAAGAAATGTCAAAAAACCCCACAACCCGCATGTTAGGAATTACACATTTCTATTTGTCACACATCATGTGTCCAACCTTTTTACATTTACCCATTCCTACATCACACATTTCTACTCTTTTTCCAATAATTCTATCATCTACATGTTTATGATCATATGTTATTCATCTTACACATTACATACATTATTAGGCCATCTACGTACATAGCCACATCATATGTTGTCTATCCTACACTTACTTTACATTCTACATGTTACATACACCATTAGGCTATTTCACATTGCACATTTATACATCACCTATATTCTACATACTATGCTAGGTTACATTACATATGAGTCTATATTTACATTTCATCACTACATCCTACATTACTAGTCTATCTACACCTATTACATTACATTTTACACATTACATATTACACATCCTACACATTTAGCATCACATTCAACATATCACACATTTACACACCATATCCATCACCTAGTCATTTATACTACATTTTCTTATATTCGATGCACTCACCACCCAATGACATAGTTTAGATCACTGTCGATACTCAACCGGTGAGGGTTTACAAATCAAATGGACCTTACACTTATCACACCCGTATTATTCCACCTTTCATCATGTGACATCTCTAGCTTAGTGACATATGATTTAGGCTAAATCGTCACCTATTCTATCATCTTGTAGTGGTATACACCTTAGGTTACATCACCACTCCTTATAATTTATCTTGTAGTGATATACGCTTAGTGTTAAATCATCACTCATCTCATAGTGATATATGCTTAGGGATAATTCATCACTTCATACTTCATCTTGTAGTTGTATATGGTTAGGGCATAAGTTCTACACACATTTCTTCTCTCTATGCCGTATATAATCAACATTATGCATACACATTCATCATAATGCATTAGACATGATATACATTACTCAACCATTATCTGATGACGCACTCTCATTTACAATTCATTCTCGATAGGCGAGGGGGGGAAAAAATATGAAAAATATTATATACATTTCCATCCACTCGGGGGGCATATTGCTCCACTCATTCCATCTTGCATTCCATTCCATCATTCCACAACAGACTACATATATTGTTGCTTTTATTATCACTTTCTTTGGCTTGTTCATGGTCACTTTATTACACATGTTAGTTTGATTACTTGTTAGTTTGATTATTTACACTCTTCTTCTAGTTATGACCGCAAATAAAGATATTTTACATGTGGAATGAATGCTCACCTTCTACCCTTCCTACACTGGTCATTGGGAGCATCCAAACATTCTAATCTTCCTGGTGTCATTGTTTCATTTTGTACTTAGCACTTTGCATTAATTGCTTATACACATTTTTGACATTCTAGTTATCTTTCTAACATGCTAACGGATGCCTATGTGAAACATTTGTTATGCGGGGATATTGGTTTCCATAGTTGTTTATTACACTATGTGTTATTTTCTACTCTTGTTTACTATAGTTTATGGGCCTTGCCCTATGTTTGGTGTGTACACTTGTCTATTGTTTGCAGCCACAATTTCCTTACGTGTCTTGTGATATCGTGAGTGATGGCCCATGTTTGTAACCCATGTTTTGTGGAAAACTTGTCTTCATGCATGTTTACATTACCTTACTTGGTAGCTTACATACTATTTACATAGCTTATACACTATTTTATATATGCACATGTATTTACACTTATTTTTGACTAGCCTTTCTTGTTTTTACATGCATTGGTTTCTACCAAGAACTTTTTAGCATACATGTGGGCAGCCCTCTTCTAGGGATGCATGTCTCCCATCGTGATGTGGCATGCACCCCCAAAGAGGGGGGCATCATTTAGGGGTTTCTACATACTAAAACATATATTATACACTAGTTCAGTTTATTTATATTCAATGAGTGGGTTAACACCAGGTCTGAAACCCCATACACATCAAATTTTATAGGATATAGTGTCCTTAGCATTTCTATGAAGTAGTTAGAGCTTGGAGGACATAGAGCATCTCCTCCCTACACTTCTTTAACCACTGGCATCGGAACACTCAAAAATTTAGGAGAGTAGAGATATATCTACACACATTGAGCGAGAAGCGGTTAGATCTTGGAGGATAGAAAGGATTTCCTCCTACACTTCTTTAGCCGGGTGGCCTAAATTTTCCTAAAAAACTCACAATTACATGATATCCTTCTACAATATATTCTCGACATGGATCAGTGCACATGTTCTATTTACACTTATATTTACATTTTTATTTAAGTTAGTGTACTTTACATGTGTCTTTTACATAACGTTTTCACACTTACAGAGACATACATATTTGACTACTTGATCATTTTCTCCTTGCGGGTGAATTGGTATGAGAAACAAGGATTCAAATGGGAATAACAAGTGACAACAAAAATAAAAACATTCTATGACAACACTCATGATTTACTAAGCATGCGGTACACATTGCGAAGCTACACACACGTGTTGACCATAGATTCACCTGTCATCACTTTTTCTTTTTGCATTTTTCATCTATAGTTTCGTCACTACTTCATCTTTTTTATCATTCCATAGTTTTCTATTCCTTTAGCACATTTATATTGTACTCTTTAGAGACATCAGTGCGCATATCTATCTAATTTATGTTACTAAGATTTCCACCGACTCAATGTAAAGTAGGGTGGAAATTTAGTCACAAAATCATGCAATTTAGACATTTATTTATCTTGGTCTCATACTACTATTTAGAAGGTTCTTGAGCAAATAAAGTACTAATTAACCCCTATCCCTTTGGCCATTTTATTTATTTTATTTCATAATTTTTGACCTATTGCACCTACATGCCCAACCATTTTCACACATCCCCCATAATTTTAGCCATAACTAGGGCACCCAAATTTAGTTCCGGGCTCCATAGGAGATCCGGTCCCACCGAGATCCTTCTATCAATTTCTAACAACTTTTTGGGCCACTTCTAACCATTTTTCATGTTTATTTTTTTGTGGTTAGCCTTTTTGGGGTCAATTATGAAATTAAAGCAAGAGAACCCTATAAATATAAAGTTATGAGACCATGATGAAGGACCTAGAATCATACACTATTATCACTCCATCTAGATATGCATCCATCTATTACATTGGCATCAACATAGCTCCATCATCAAGGCACAAGGTAGGACATCTGTATCACACTTCATAGGGGGAAGGATTATATTCTATATGATGCACACATACTATTACATTTTATACATCTAATTATTTCTCATTATTTAAAAATGTATGACACTTACAAGAGCTCCTAGAACATGACATGCACACACACACACACAGAACTACATCTAGGTTAAAATTTAGTGCATCACTTAGTTTAATAAGACCAATGTTGTGGAAATTGAGGTCATTTTGACCCATTCATTTCCATCTTTCATTTTTTAGGGATTGAATACTTCTTTTGTTTCTTGTAGGTATTCAACATCATCTTTCTTCATTAGGTACATTCTGCGCATTGAGAGAATCCATTGTGACAAATTTATAGGGTTATAGGTCGTCTCCCTCACTAAAAATATCATCTGTGAATATTTTTCAAAACCACAGATGTCGTGGGGTAGTCCATTATGTCTAGATCTTTGATAACCACTCTTTTCAATACCAATGGGTAGTTGTTCCTCCTTCGAATTTCCTATCACACTTGCGATACTCTGTGACATGATCATCTCGAAATCGGGTTATTTCCTTCCTCACTTTACTCTTGTACATTACGGTTTCATTTCTATTAGTTTAATTATTTAGCTATTTTATATTTCTCTAGAGTATTCATTTTACAAGCTTTATTTTCCTCGTAGATTAGATTAACTAGTTCTTAGATAAGTTAAATATTAGTTAATTTATGTTAATTATCCTCCTAGGCTCTAACTAGTAAATCACTTGCATAATCACAATTCACATAACAAAGCATTAAAAATAATGTATTTACATTTTTTTTTGGAATAGTGAGAAAATATAAATGATCACGATTCACGTAATATGGGAACAAATATAACGTTTTTATAGAATTTATAGCTCTAGTAAATTATGTGAATCAAATGAGGAAGGATTTCATTCTACCAAGAGGATTACTTTGAGTTGAATATGGAATAAAAATTTAGGTTGTGAAATTAAATTTTACTATTTATTTTTCAATGTCATGAAATTAAAAAAATGTATTGGGAATTAAGAGGAATGATGAGCCCTAAGTTGTCAAGCTCTAACCCTCACAAAGGTCTTCAATCTAGTCTGGTGGTTTAAATACGAGCACCATAAATCTTACCATTTTTTTGTGATGGCTCTCAACATCTTCACTCGATTTACTAGTAGCGAGAGGCTAAGAAGGGTGGATCACACTCCATATGCAACAAAAACAAGTTTTGTGGGGGTTACGTTGACAAATGAAAATGAAACGGGAGATTGATTTTAGTCCTAGTAAGAGAGAAAGTTAAAACAAACAATGAAAATGAAGTGGCCCTAAGTGTTTTGCGGCCATCATATTAGGAGCTTGTTAAAGGAGTTAAAGGAGAGAGTAAATCCATAAAACCCTCAATGAAAATTTTTGTTCTTAATATCAAATAGTATATTCTTCTTCAAGTTATGGGATGGGAGGATGAATATTGAATATGAGACCTCATATGTAGATTCAACCATTTATGGCCGAAGCTTTCTCAATTTGCATGAATGGATCTAAAAAAATTAGAGCTCCAAAATTAAGGGTAAAGTTGAACTTTACCCATGTTCAATAGTTTTTTTATTGTTTTTTAATATTTTCAAGAGAGGATGTCATCAATAAAACCTATTGGTCATGTTAGGAATCAATAATATCTAATGCGGAATAATTCCTAAGAATCACAATAATAAGAAGTATGAATAGAATTATGGAAAGGAAAAAATGCACAACACAAAGACAATATTTAACGTTGTTCACCCAATGTAGGCTACATCCACCAAGAACACTTTCTCATATTTCATTACAAGCCAACAATCTTCACAGTTACAATATTCAGATCTTGTTTGGAACTACGCTCAACAAACCCTCCCGAATTCACACTTGAATTCACACACACTATTCACCTTAACAAAACACACTCATCTAAATCCTATTGTATGTCCATCTATTTATAATACATCAATAGGTAGCTGAAGAGGTGGTTTTACAAATCAATGGGTACCGAAAAACCATGGGCCCAAAAACATCCCATAACGATTACCCATTACCCATGGGTTAATAAACCACCCATGAAAATTTTCTTTGGGGGCTTCACCCCCAAACCCCCTTGACCAAATCACTGCCCATAAGCGGTACCCTTTGTATAAATATCTAAGTGTAACACATGGAAGGTGTACCAAACTCTAACATGAAAACATGCTCCACAAACATAACAATCTCCCACTTGGAGATTGATTTCCACTGAGAAAGCTTCTCAACCCTTCACTGTCATCCATGAAGGCCAACCAAAGCTGAACATAGATTTATTTTATCCCTTGTGACTACCTTATTCATCATGTCTACAAGATTCTGACTGGTATGAATCTTCTCCAACTTCAACTTATCTTCCTCCAAAGCTGTCCTGATGAAGTGATATCTCAACTGTATATGCTTCATCCTGGAGTGGAAAGTAGAGTTCTTAGCTAGGTGTATAACACTCTGACTATCACTATACAGCTTACATTCCTCCTGCTTATGCCCCAACTCCTCAAGCAATTGTTGTAACCAAATCATCTCTTTGCTTGCCTCTATGGCAGCAACATACTCAGCCTCTGTGGTTGACAAAGCCACTAGCTTCTATAGTCGTGAAATCCAACTCACTGCTATCCCACCTATAGTGTAAATATAACTTGTCATGCTCCTCCTGCTGTCAACATCTCCAGCCATGTCTGAATCTACATAACCACGTAAAGTGGTGTCTGATCCATTATAGCACAAAACTTTCCCCATGGTCCCTCTCAAATACCGAAGGATCCACTTTACTGCTTGCCAATGCTCTTTACCTGGATCACTCATAAATCTACTCATAGCTCCCTTACATGTGCAATATCAAGCCTAGTGCACACCATAGCATACATCAAACTGCCAACTACTGATGAGTAAGGTACCTTGGACATATGGTTTCTTTCCTGCTCTGTCTTGGGACACTGCTCCTTTGATAACTTAAAATGGCCTGCCAAAGGAGTCCCAACCGGTTTAGCATCCTGCATGTTAAACCTATCAATACCTTCTTAATTTACTCTTCCTTAGATAAAGTCAGCTTCCATTCCTTCCGATCCCAAGTTATCCTCATACCAAGGATTTGTCTGGCTTCCCCCAAATCCTTCATATCAAAGGATTCACTTAGTTGTTTCTTGAGTACTTTTATTTCTGCATGTTTTTACCTCAACCAACATGTCATCAACATAAAAACACATAGGATAATATAACTTCCATCCTCAAATTTCTTTTATACATGAAATGATCAAATGACATCTAATATAACCTTGCTCCATCATGAAGCTATCAAAATTCTTATACCATTGACGTGGAGCTTGTTTTAGGCCATACAAGCTCTTCTTCAATTTTCACACCATCTCCTCTTTACCTTTGACTTCATATCCTTATGGCTGCTGCATATATCCTCCTCCAAATCACCATGGAGAAATGAAGTCTTTACATCTAACTGTTCTAAGTGCAAGTCTTTTGTTGCCACTATTCCAAGAATAGTTCTAATAGAAGTCATTTTTACTACAAGAGAAACAATCTCATCAAAATCTATACCTTGTTTCTGTGCAAACCCCTTGACCACCAATCAGGCCTTGTATCTTTTCTTTCCTCCTTCTTCATGTTTAACTTTGTACACCCACTTGTTCTGCAATGCTCTTTTTCCTTCCTAGGTATCTTAACCAAATTCCAAGTCTGGTTCTCCATGAGAGACTTATGCTCCTCATCCATGGCTTTCTCCCACTGCTTACTGGCATCTACCTACATTGCTTCATCAAAGCTCTCGGCTCTCCACTATAAGTGAGTAATAAATAATAAAGAGAAGGAGAAAACCGTTGTTCAGGTTCTTTTCTTACCCTAGAAGATCTCCTCACTATAGGAGTTTAGGGTTCTATTGAGTAGGTTCTTGAACTAATTCATGGGTCACTTTGTCCCATCCGAAGATCCTCTACCACTGCATATTCTTTCTTGGATTCTTCCATGTTTTCCTATGTTATTTGCTTATACACATGACTTTCTCATTAAAGACCACATCCCTAGACCGAATAATTTTCATTTCCATAATACTCCAACATTTAAATCCAAATTCATCACCACCATAACCAATAAAAGTGCATTTTTCTTATTTATCCTCTAGCTTGGTCCTATCATCCTTGTCAATATGAACAAACACCTCACATCCAAAGAATCTAAGAAATGAGTAATCGACTTTCTTACCGTACCAAGACTCCTTGGGTATGCCTCCATCCAGGCACTTGAGGGTCCTCTGTTTATCAAGTACATAGCTATGCTCACCGCCTACCCAAAAAAATAAACAGGTAGTCCTACATATATCCTCATTCTCCTAGCATGTTCCATTATTATTTTGTTCATCCTTTACGACACCCCATTCTACTGCAGGGGTTCTAGAACTGTCTTTTTTCACTGTGGATTCCATTCTTAGAACAATAATCTTTAAATGAATTGCTGCAATACTCCCCTCCATTATCTGACCTGAGACATTTTAACTTAAGAATTGTCTCATTCTCTAATAAGGCTTTCCATTTAACAAAAGTATCAAATACATTACATTTGTTTCTAATACAATAAACCCAAACTTTCCTTGTTACATCATTAATAAAAGTAACATAATAACTTGAGTCCCCAAGAGATGATACATTAGTTGGCCCCACATATCGGAATGTACCAGCTCTAACTTACTCTCTTTCTTCGTAAGTCCAACCTTGAGAAACCTTACTCTCTTTTGTTTCCCATATATGCGGTTCTCATAGAAATCCAAACCCATTTCTGTATATCCAGGAAAATTCTTCTTAATGATGTCCATGCCCTTATGGTTCATATGACCAAGCCTATAGTGCCATAATGTTGTATCCACATCTGAAGCCACAAGATTACAATCATTAGTACTACCAGTGGTTAAATACAAGGTTCCAACATTCTTACCTCTTGCCACCACAAGAGCACCCTTGGTAACCTTTCGAGAGTCACTTGTAAATAACACAGTACAACCATCACTTCCCAATTGCACCACCAAATCAAATTTCTCCTTAATGTAGGCACATGTCTGACATCCTTCAATAGCCATGTATTCCCATTCTACATCTTAAACTAAATAGAACATTTTCCAACTATCTTTGCAAGGCTCATCATCACCAAGAAAAACATGCCCAAAATCCCTTTTAACATAATCAACAAAATAATGCCTATGTGGAGTAGCATGAAAAGCAGCCCCTGAATCTAAAACCCAAGATTCATTAATATTATGCAAAGAAAGAATCAAAGCATCTGGCATATATTACACGATGCCACATTTGCGTCCTTGTTTTCTTCCTATAGTTTCTTCTTCTCCCGAAACTCCCAATAGTCCTTTGCATGCCCGGACTTTCCATAGTGCCAACATACTATCTTTCTTTTGGATTTTGACCTTGTCCGATCCTTTGATTTTCCACGGTTTCCCTATTCTTCTATCTCCCTCTAGTTTCAACAATCAAAGCATTCCACTGAAGTGTAAGATTCACTGAGATCTTTTTCTTCACATTTCCTCACTTAGAATCACCCCTATAACATCCTCAAACTTCAACTTTGAGTTAGCGAGAAACCGAGTTGCTTACCACCATTACCAGGCTATTCCAATTCTTAGGTAAAGAACACATAACTAATAAAGCCCTAACTTCTTCATCAAACTCTATTATAACCAAGCTAGCATATTTACAACCGTATTAAAATCATTTAGATGATCTACTACTTGAACCAATCTCGAGACATCTTCATATTAAAAACTTTTTAATTAAAAATATCTTGTTAGAGGAAGAGGGTTTTTCATACAACTTCCTAATGCATCCATCGGTTCTTTTGTAGTCTTTTCCTTTGAAACATTAAATAATACCGAAGATGCAAGACACACCGGATCGTCCAAGTGCCTTCCAATCCAACAAATCCCATTCGACATCTTTCATACTCATGGGTTTGTTCACCTTCTTAGATAGCGGAGTATAAAGATCCTTCGATAAAGGTAATCTTCCATCTGCATCATCAAAGATTGAAATTCTACCCGTTGAATTTATCAACCCTAGATCTTCCATCATCTCCCATAACACCCACTCAAGCTAAAAAAATTTCCCTACGATTCAACACTTTAGAAAACCAAACCAGCTCTAATACTAAATGTTAGGAATTAATAATATCTAATGTGGAATAATTCCTCAAAATCACAATAATAAGAAGTATGAATAGAATTACGAAATGAAATATGCACAACACAAAGACAATATTTAACTTGGCTCACCCAATGTGGGCTACATCCAACAAGAACACTTGCTTAGATTTTATTACAAGCCAACGATCTTCATAGTTCTGATAATCAGATCTTCTTTGGAGCTGTGCTCAACAAACCCTCCCGAATTCGCACTTGAATTCACACACACTATTCACTTTCACAAAACACACTCATATAAATCCTATTGTATGTGCATCTATTTATAAGTACATCAATAGGTAGCCAAAGAGAGCGTTTTACAAAACAATGGGTACCGAAAAACCATGGGCCCAAAAACAGCCCATAACGGTTACCCATTACACATGGGTTGATAAACCGCCAATGAAAGTTTGCTTTGGGGGCTTCGCCCCCGAACCCCCTTAACCAGCTCACCGGTGAGCGGGACCACTGTAAAAATATCTGAGCATAACACATGGAAGGTGTACCAAACTCTAACATGAAAACAAGCTCCACAAACATAACAGGTCGTTGGGTGATTATAGTCTTATGATAAAACCCTGGTACCCATCATTTGATCCATTAAGAGATTCATTCAATTAGATGTCTATTTCAATTAGGCTTCTGGGTCTACCTTTAAAACTTGTTTTCAATCGTGTCTCAAATTTATTGGTAACTCATTGTGATTTCATGTAACATAAGATCAAGCATCCACTAATTTGTTTCATCCTTCTTATGCCCATATATTGGTATATATGGATGTTCCCATTAATATCCCATATAGGGTTGATCTATAAATAGGAGAATGGGTTTTAAATAATAGATTGAATTGTGAAAGATTGTACTTTTGTTATCATACATGTTTTCAAATAGGAAATTTGATAGAAGATTGTGGGCAACACAAATGTAAAAATAAAGAAAATTCATCTAGGTGGAAGGAATCTTATCCTTCTCATTGTATCATTGAAGAACCTTTAGTACATGAGGATGATTCATCTTCTGAAAATAACACCTTGTGCGTTGAATCTACTCATGTGGTTGAGAAATATTCTTATTCGAGGTAGAGGGTTTTTCATACAACTTCACTAATGCATCCATCGGTTCTTTTGTAGTCTTTTCCTTTGAAACATTAAATAATACCGAAGATGCAAGACACAGCCGGATCGTTCCAAGTGCCTTCCAATCCAACAAATCCCATTCCACATCTATCATACTCACGGGTTTGTTCACCTTCTTAGATATCGGAGTATAAAGATCCTTCTAATAAAGGTAATCTTCCATCTGCATCTTCCAAAGACTAAAATTCTACCCGTTGAATTTATCAACCCTAGATCTTCCATCATCTACCATAACACCCACTCAAGCTAAAAAATTTCCCTACGATTCAACACTTTAGCAAACCAAACCAGGCTCTAATACTAAATGTTAGGAATTAATAATATCTAATGTGGAATAATTCCTCAGAATCACAATAATAAGAAGTATGACTAGAATTACAGAAATGAAATATGCACAACACAAAGACAATATTTAAGTTGGTTCACCCAATGTGGGCTACATCCAGCAAGAACACTTGCTTAGGATTTATTACTAGCCAACAATCTTCATAGTTACAATAATCAGATCTTGTTTAGATCTGTGCTCAACAAACCCTCCCAAATTTGCACTTGAATTCACACACACTATTCACCTTCACAAAACACACTCATCTAAATCCTATTGTATGTCCATCTATTTATAAGTACATCAATAGGTAGCCAAAGAGGTAGTTTTACAAAACAATGGGTACCAAAAAACCATGGGCCCAAAAACAGCCCATAATGGTTACCCATTACACATGGGTTGATAAACCACTAATGAAAATTTGCTTCGGGGGCTTCGCCCCAAACCCCCTTAACCAGCTCACCGGTGAGCGGGGACCGCCATAAAAATATCTAAGCATAACACATGGAAGGTGTACCAAACTCTAACATGAAAACAAGCTCCACAAACATAATAGGTCGTTGGGTGATTATAGTCTTATGATAAAACCCTGGCACCCATCATTTGATCCATTAAGAGATTCATTCAATTAGATGTCTATTTCAATTAGGATTCTAGGTCTACCTTTAAAACTTTTCTCAATCGTGTCTCAAATTTATTGTTAACTCATTTTGATTTCATGTAAGAGAAGATCAAGCATCCACTAATTTGTTTCATCCTTCTTATGCCCATATATTGGTATATATGGATGTTCCCATTAATATCCCATATAAGGTTGATCTATAAATACGAGAATGGGTTTTGAATAATAGAAGTGAATTATGAAATATTGTACTTTTGTTTTCATAGATGTTTCCAAATAGGAAATTTGATAGAAGAGTGTGGGCAACACAAATGTAAAAATAGGAAAATTCATCTAGGTGGAAGGAATCTAATCCTTCTCCTTTGTATCATTGAAGATCCTTTAGTACATGAGGATGATTTGTCTTCCAAAATAACACCTTATGGGTTGAATCTACTCATGTGGTTGAGAAATATTCTTACGTGCCTCAACATGGTTTTCATTATTTGAAAGAAAATTTGTAGGTTTTAACGAGGTTAGTTAAGGAGAGGGATCCTTCTTCTTTTATCAAGTTGATGTTTCGATTATTTCTTTACTCGATGTTCTCCTCTTGTGTGAACCCCATGAAGTCTATTCTAATAAGAGACAATGGAAATTGGTTATGAATAAGAAAATAACTTCTTTGAAGGAGATTTCAGCTCTAATGAGATATGATTTTAAGATCTAACTCCTCTTCTTTCTACTAAGTTGTGTTCATGTCCAGAGGGTTGTTTCCCTTTTACTGTTTGTTGTTTGAGCCAAGTTTTTTTGGATCTTTTTATATATTTTTTTATTTCATTATGAGATTCATTTAAATGTGTTTGTTGTTATGATACCAAGAGCCTTTGAAACAATTATCATTAAAAAAACAATTTTCTTTTCTTTTTTCTACATTTTGTTACCATAAAATTTTGTATTCAATAATAAATCTAATATGTATATATGGGTGTTCCCATTAATATCCCGAGATAGCGTTGATCTGTGAATAGGAGAATGGATTTTGACTAACGAGACTAAATTATGACAGATTGTACTTTTTCTGCCATAGATGTTTCAAAATAGGACATTTGATAGAAGAGTGTGGGTAACCCAAACGTAAAAATAGAGAAAATTCATCTAGGAGGAGGAATCTCATCTTTTTCACTATATATTTGAAGCTCCTTTAGTATCTGAGGATGATTCATCTTCTGAAAATAGCACCTTATGGGTTGAATCTACTCATGTGGTTGAGAAATATTCTTAGGTGCCTCAACATTGTTCTCATTATTTGAAAGAAAATCTATAGGTTTTAGTGAGGTTAGTTAAGGAGAAGGAACCTTCTTCTTTTACCAAGTTGATGTTTCATACTATTTCTTTACTTGATGTTCTCCTCTTGTCTGGACACTGATGAAGACTATTCTAATAAGAGACAATGGACATTGGCTTACGAATATGAAAAGAATTTTTTTGAAGGAGAGTTCAGATCCAATAGATATGATTTTAAGATCTAACTCCTCTTCTTTGTACCGAGTTTTATTCACCGTCTATGTAATCGTTTCCTTTCTCGTTTGTTGTTTGAGCCAAGTTTTTGGCTCTTTGTTGTATTTTTTCATTCGTTGTGAGCTTCATTTAAATATGTTTGTTGTAATGATACCAAGAGCCTTTGAAACAATAATCATTAAAAATTCTTTTTATTTTCTTTTTCTACATTTTGTTACAATAAATTTTTTGTATTCAATAATAAATCTAATATGTATGTTACTTTTATAATTTCAATTTTCAATCCCACTTTTTTCTCATGAAGCTGTGGTTTCCCCTTTTTAATCATGTAAAGGAAACTTTCTAAATTAGACCTGTTTGGATTCATTTTCCATATCTTCCTCTTCAGTTTTGGGACGAGAAAAGTTTAATCTCCACCCCGACTATTTATTCAAAAATGTCCTTGTATGAGTATACTATGTATGCCCACATTCTAGTTGACATGAACAGATTTAATAAACTTTCCTGCTTCTATTGTTCTTATGGTTGAGCACAAAATATGGACTCAAAATCTAGAATTTGAAGGTTACCCCTTCAGATGCAGAACTTGCTTCTCGCTAGGACAATTAGTTATGGATTGCAAGTTCAGGAAGAAACAAGTAAGTCAACATAATTCTTGGTGGAAGAATGTCCCAAACCTTTTTGTTGTTGTCATTCAATCAGATTCTGAGTATGAGGATGGATCTACGTGAAGGAGGATGATGAGGTTACGAGAGGTTGCAGCAACGGATTCCCTTTCTTCTACCCTAGTAGACAAGGCCCCTTCCCCTCTTACTAACATTGGGAATTTATCGTTCCCTCTTGGTTACAATGAGGGAAACAATCATTTTGAAATCTACATTTTGGTTCACACAAATGAAAAGTAAATATGAATGCCGGTGATGGGTGGTCTACTGTGAATAGAAGGAAAAAAGGGAATAATGAATCCCTTAAGATGCATCTTAGATCCCATGGGAAGGGGTCCCAGGGATAATTTCTTTTCTCTGGTTGTTTTCATTTTTCTTTACTTTTTGTGCCACTGATAGAGGCAACTTTATTTGTTCCTCATCAATATATATTTCTCTCTCCTTTATTATCAGACAGGGAAGGGCCCCCTTAACCCTATTTTACCCTATTATAAAAAAAATTCAAATTTCATATTTATTTGAATTTACTACATTTGGTATAAGTTAATTATATAGGATATTTAATCAAATTTGTAAAATTCTTAACATTTTGAATTATTGTAAGCAAGGTATAAAGTTCTTTCAAGTTATTAATTCCTAAAGTGTTGAATTATTCAATCCACTATAAATTGAATGAAACATTATGGTCCCTTGTTTCAAATATTTTCAACAATTATAAATAAGAAAATTTGGGAAGAGAGGTGTTACATCAAATATTTCATAAAATCCAACATACAAAAATGTTAATGTATTGTATTACACATAATACATTTTCAATTTTCTTCTCCTTGATTTTTATCTTCCTTATTATATTACGTCGAATCCAATTCCCTTTTAGGATAAGTATAATTTAGTTAAAAAAAATTTCAAAAAATTAATATTCCCCTTCTTTACGCTTATAGAGGATGAGAGAAATATTGACAATGCTATGCAATGTTTGGATACTTTCTACTCGATTAATCAGTTCATCCATTTAATGGTGAAAATCTCAATGTTACAGGAAATATTTCCTCCTGTGCTGATTGGTTTGCTAATTATGATTTTAAAACTCTGAACATGGTGAGATTTATAAATTCTTAGGTATTCCTTTTTCTTTTCAAGCCTCCCCATTAGATCTACGGGATTATGTTATTCAATGGGTGGCGAAAAAATTGGAATACTGGATTTCTAGGCCTCTGTCTCTAGCTAGAAAATCAAAATTTTCTCTAAATTTCTAGTTGCAACCAATGTATATTACTCATCTTGTTGGGTTCCTTCCAAGGCCTCCATCCAAAAATTAGAAAAGTTGCTCAAATTTTTCCTCTGGGCTAATGCCTCTACTAGAAAAGGTTTTCATTGAGTAGCTTGGGATATATGTTCTATGCCTTGCAACTCTAGAGGCCCTAGGCTTATCCACATTCAGTGCCAAGGACAAGCTCTTTGTGCCAAGTGGATTATCAGAAGCATCAATGGCCAAGAATCTTAGAAATTTCTCATAAGACATGGCATCAATGAAAGCTCTCCTTATTGCTTCCCTATATTGAAAGGCATAGGGTTTGTCAATTTTCTCATCACCCTTGTGCCTATAGAAATCGTTGGCACTTTTGTGCTTAAAAGTGTCTGGAAAGCATGGGAATTTGTAAAACCCTAGATTTTATGGAAAGGGGATGGATTTCACAATGGTTTATCTCTTAACAAACAATCTCTCTGGAGGTCACCAATTTTTCAATCCCAATATCAATGCTTGGTAGAGGTCTCAAGAATCTCCATGCTTAAATTATTCAAACACAGAATTCACACCATCGAGGAATTCTTCTACAAGGGCACACAATCCTTATTTTCTTGGCTAGATTTTAAAGCTCTGCTTTGGCTTTCTAACAAAGAACAAGATACTTTCAATGTTGTGATCAATTCGGCTCTTGATCACATGCTACATAAATTTGTTATGCACTCTTCTCACCCTTGGTGGAAAAAATGGAAGCGGTATCGGATACCCCTTTCTGTAACTATAAAGCCAACAAAGGATATCGATGGCTCTCACCCCATTTTCCCATGGTGGAAAAACTTAACTCTCGTTGGGGAATTCATGCCACACTATCTACCTGGGGCAGACAGGTTTGAGAATGTTTGGAATATATGTGTGGAGCCCAAAATTGCTCACTTTCTTTGGTGCATTCTACACCAAGGCCTTCCTATTGGGGCTCGTCTTGTTCAAATTGGGATTCCAACTCCCAAATGCCCCTTTTGTGGGCATCTAGAAATGCTTTTGCATGTCTTCTGGTTTTGTCCCAAAGCTCAAATTATCTTGAAATGGATCCATACTTTTTCGTTCCCTCACAACCCCATTGTATCACTTGGTAACATATCCTCTTGGGAGACAATCCCAAACTCCTACCTATGTTCACCTATATTTGGCATGTTTTCAAAGAGGAGATCTTATTTTGGATATGGAAAGAAAGAAATGCTTTTTAATTTGATAATTCTGTAGTTGATCAATATTTATCGATTTATAATAAATCTATTGTGATATCTAATGTGCTCATGCAGATCCAAGTCCAAACAAAAAACATGGTGCTAGAAGTGGACCACCTCTAGTCTCTAATGGAACACTAGGGGAAGCTTCTATGTACCTTGGGATATAATATTATAATGTATATGCATTGATGGAGATGCTTTGACATGTGGCACACATCCCCTTAGTTATATGTATGGGTTCACATGGGATATAATATTATAATGTATATGGGTTGATGGAGGTGCTTTGACATGTGGCACACATCCTTTTAGTTAGTTATATGGGCTCACATAGGGATTAATTATATTGGGTAATGGGTGAGCCTACATTGGGATTAGGTGTTACCCATCCTATTTAAAGAATGTGAGTATCATTATGAGGGAATGTATGTATGAGTTGAGTCTTCTACTTGGTAGAGGTATATTGGAGGTGTCCCCCTCGAAGTGGATTCCCATCTTGGGAGATTGTGGAGTTACTCCTTCCTTAAGGAGCATTGTATGGTGTTTCCCTACCCTAAGGGTATTATTATGCATATATTTCATATTAGAGAATCTTGGCCCTCCATATATCTTATGTTGTGTTATCTTCTACAAAGTTCTTATCAAGTGGTATTAGAGTAGTGATCCACACAATTTGTGGGAGGAAACCCTAATGTTGGTGATTCATCTATATATGGATATATAATTGTTTTTTTGTAGATTATTTTTGTGGGGAGTGGATACATAGTTCAAGTGATCTTCCCTCCAAATTTCAGATTTTTTGGAGCTATTTTGCAAAAGTTGTGTCCGTTTTAGGGTTGAAACCCTAATTCTATGGTTTCATCTATATCTTCTGAATAATGATGAATTAGGAAATAAATTTTTTTGGGTTGATGGTAATATATTCAAAGGTGATACCACTAAAATTTCAAAAAAATTGGATCTATTTTGTCAGAGTTATTTCATTTTTATTATTTTTCACTATTTTGCTCCATAGGCCGCAATTTGAGGAATTTTCCTAAATTTCTTACATTTTCGGAAACCTCTCAAAAATTAAATTGGGGTTTGTGTTCTGTGATTTCTGATTTTTTTCCAACCTTTAGCCGAAAGGGTTAGAAAATTTTGATCAAAAGGGTCTATTCCTAAAACCCTAGTTTTGTGGATCATGGGGATGGTAGCTTTTTTTGGAGATGGCAGGATTGATGCTAGAGAATGGTGGAACAAATTTAGGGTTAAATTATCTAAACCATCAGATATTGGTTATTCAAGTTGTGGATTAGTTGCCCTACACAGATTTTGTTTTCTCAGTTAGAAAAGGAAAAGTCTAATTGGTCTTTGGAGGAATTGGAACAAGTTTTCATGGATAGATGGGCAACAAAAGAAGAAGAAGATGAAGTAGAAGAAGAAGAAGAAAAATAAAAAGAAGAAGAAGTAGAAGAAGAAGAATTAGAAGTAGAAGAAACATCAGAAGAAGAAGAAGAAGAAGAAGAAAGAAGAAGAAGAAGAAGAAGAAGAAGTTGATGATGAAGAAGCTAGAAGATGTTGATGATGAAGTCACATAGGATAGTGCATCTCTAAGGAAGGAAGCTTCAATATTTCAGTTTGAAGGGTGCATTCAAAGAAAAAAGCTAATTGTTTCCATAAACCCTAGCAGCCAATATAACTTCATCAATATGGATGTAGCTCACAATCTACATGTGCAAACAAAGCATATTAAGGAATCTCAAATGGATGGTAAGAAAATTCAATTTTTGAAGATTTAAATCTTTCTATGGATAAATATGTTTTACATTAAGATTTTTATGCTTTAGATATGGATGGTATGGATATTGTTCTTGGATATCCTTGGTTAGATACATTGGGAACAATTAAAATTAATGTTCAAAATAAATTCATGAAATTATGGTACAAGAAAAATAAAATTACATTGCAAGATATCACAGTTAGCAAGGAAAAAAATAATGTAAAATTGGATCATGAAGATGAATTTGAAGATGGTGAAGAAGGGAATAAGGATGAATCAAAAGGAGAGGATGATGAAAAAGAAAAAAATAATTTCTCTACTCAAGAGAAAAAATAAATAACAAACAAGTTTGAATAGGAAAAGAAAGTAGAGGAAAAGATCGATAAGGTTGCACATAGTAAGGTTACACCATATAGACAACCATATCATCATGGAGACATGCTCGGACACATGAGTTCAACAATCTCTATGGATATACAGGGAATTGGAGGAGTAATAATTTTTTCTATACATGGAATCAATGGAATAATAATTGTATGACATGGAATCACATGAATAATCATTATGGATATGCATGGATGCCGAGGAGGAACACATATGGACCAGGATGGAATTAGACAAGCACAATGGAATATGGAATCAGGTTTGGAGCAGCATCACCCACTAGGATTTCATATGGGTGGTTGGATGATCGAGCTTGGCGACAAGTGTGCAATAATTTAAAGCACACTCATTATATGGCTTCTTCTTATGTTTTGGGGATGAAACATGTCAAAGAGGGAGGCAATGCTATGTACCTTGGGATATAATATTATAATGTATATGGGTTGATGGAGATTCGACATGTGGCACACATCCCCTTAGTTATATGTATGGGTTCACATGGGATATAATATTATAATGTATATGGGTTGATGGAGATGCCGACATGTGGCACACATCCCCTAAGTTTGTTATATGGGCTCACATAGGGATTAATTATATTGGGTAATGGGTCACCTACACCGAGATTAGATGTTACCCATCCTATTTAAAAGATGTGAGTTTCATTATGAGGGAATGCATGTATGAGTTGAGTCTTCTACTTGGTAGAGGTATATTGGAGGTGTCCCCCTCGAAGTGGATTCCCATCTTGGGAGATTGTGGAGTTATTCGTTAAGGAGCATTGTATGGTGTTTCCTACCCTAAGGGTATTATTCGAATATATTGCATATTAGGGCATCTTGGCCCCCATATATCTTATGTTGTGTTATCTTACGCAAAGTTCTTATCGAAGCCACAGTAACATTTCTCAAGTTCCTTCATCTCCCACCATGCACTACTCACCTTCTTCTCATGGAGGCCGACGTAGCATATTCCAATGTTGTGGCTTCATTCGGACCTATTGCTCTCCAAAGCCAATTCATCATCATATTCATTCACCTATGCTCCATTGAGGCCAAGGGTCACTTTGCCATAGTCCTCTTGTCACCAATAGGGCTAGGCTCACCTCCTCGGCATCATGGTTGGGGTTCTCTATCGCAATCATCAACTCATCAGTAGGGTTGGGGTTCTCCTCATGGCATCACCTTGGATTGGGCCATTTGGAAATGCTATACGCCACCCATGCCATCTTATAGAAAATTCTCATTGCTCAACCTCTCGATTCCTATGTGCGAGGAATTTGGCCTTGAGGAGGAACCTACTACTAGTTGGGAGATTCAATCCATTGGAAAATATCTACCTAGTTCGGGGTGGATAGATAATAAGGATCCTCCCCGCCTCGGGCATGTTTTCTACTACTTCTTGATTTTACCTTTATTTTTTTCAGGGTGATGTTTTTTTTTTCATTGTAATGTCCTAGGCTCGGCCTATTTTTGTCGTGGTTTTAGGCCATGCTCTCATACCACCCATTTTTTTTTTGAAAGCTATCTTGTATCTTATTGCATTAATATAGTATAAGATAATTTTCATCAAAAAAATTAATATTCAAGGGCCAAAAAAATGTAATTTTTCCTCTCCTTGAAAGTTAGTTCGGATATCAAATTTCTTCCCTACGAGGATGGATTTAATAGCATCTTGTTTCATCTATCTACTACAAGGATGGAATCCTAAGAGTCATTCAATCTTAACAATAATATCATTAAAAAAATAGTTCTATTAAATGGATGTGTAATTTTCAAATTAAGATGCCTTAAAACCTATCTTAAATGATGGTGATGTGATCATGATTCACAATAAATGAAAACTTTTACATTCATAATTTAGTGAGTAGTGAGCATGATTAACAAAACGTGAATATGAATTTCATCCTAGTTAATGTTCATCAAAATAAAGACAATAATTAACATATAAAAAACACTATCAATGTTCATTCGAGGTGATCATTTTATTATTGTGTTTTACACTAAAATGTTACTTCAGTGCCATGCATTTCATCCTAGGGTTTTTATTAGATGTTAAGGGACTTCTTTGATAAATCATGTACTATTATTACATATTTAAGATATTGGTATATTATATAGCTTCCTATTTCTAATTTTAATCATATTTTTAGTCATTTGGAAGCTAAACATGTGATCAAATTCAAAAAACTTGATCATTTCCATTTATGCTCCTAAGATAATAATGTTACATAGGGAAGAGTGTATCCATATAGGAATACACTATATCACACATACATGGGGTAATGGTTGTATTGGATGGAATATTTAGATTCCCATACACGCTTGATGGCTGCAAAAATGGTAGCCCATCTTCTTGATAGATAGATAGGGATGATATATAGATAGGGACCCTTTCACCTTTCCCTTTCGATTAGAGGGGATGGGGTTTGGGGTCGAGGAATCCCATTTATTATCTACATGATACAAATAATGAGATGACTTTACTAATGGATGCCATAGGGGGACCTAGATAGATATGGGTCTGCCTCTTTCCTCTCGATTGAGGCCATAGATAGACGACTATCGGCCTATCCCATCTTTATAGAGAGGAGGGGTGGCTGATGCCCTCTTTATGGAATTTATCATGAAGAAAGGAACCTTTAATCCCTATAAGTATAAGAAAGTGGAAAATTATTCTATTTAAACAATATCATCCGTAGGCATTATTGTCATGAAATACATCGGTGACAATTTATTAGATGAATTATTCATTTATGATGATATAAATATTTGTAATACAAATCCAAAATATAGACATGAATTTTATAAAAAACCATGTGGCACTTAAAATAATTTTTACTCTAAAGTATGGAGACTTAGTTGAGGGTTATATATGTATTCTATTACTTGAACCAAATATTTTTTATATACATTAATACCGATCTAGTTTTTTGTTTTCATCAAAATCATTATAGCTACATGCCATGATTACTCTCTCATGCTTCAACCCTACATATAAAATTATTGGTTGATCATAAATATGATGTATCTCAAAATAATAATTACATTACATGTTAAATGCATTTATGAATATTAGGAACCCACTTCCTTATGAAGGATATATGGTGCAAACTAGAGAATTATGTTGCATCAAATTTTGATTGCACATTGAAATTATAATCATCCCTAATTTAATATTTTGTTCTATATTATAAGGATCTCTACTACATTGGCATGCTAACTAGTTAGCCTACTTATATGTGTCAACTAAGGATGCGAGAATAAAATACACTCCAAGAGAGTTGAAGATAAATAATTGGAGTGAACTTGAAGATCTAAAATGACATCTATTATTTACATTTTCATCTAGTTGAACCAATTCTAAAAAGGTGATAAGGAGGACCAATAACTCTCACAAATGTAAAAAGTTAAATACATTTCCATCTTAGAGAATAAATGGAAAAAAGTGCAAAGATTATATGTACAATTATATCATAAATAATTATTTTATAAATATATATGCATCTCTCAAATGTCTTTGGGTTCAATCAATTATGTCTAGAATACCAATAATAGAATAAACCAAAATTCCATTACAAAATATTTTCTTAATCAGCTCATAAAAATTCATTGATCCATGATGTAGGCAAAGAATTGGGTGAATCTCAATTTTCTTAGAATCAACGCTCGTCAAAATGCATAGATTATAGCTTGTGTGATAGCTAAGATACCATCATATGGTTATATAGATTATTAAATAAATGGCAAGAGGAAAGTGGTAAATAGTAAAAGTAGAAAATAGAAAAAGGAAAAACAATGTTACAGAAATTTCTTAATTATCAAAAGTTGAGGAAAGAAATTCATATCTATCATTGCAATTTTCTAGATAAATCAGACAATATGGGAGTGATTTTTATTTGATATTAATTCCTACATGGTATACCTTTTCTTCAATAATTAATAATTTTAATGAGGGTATTTCCTTTATTACACATTCCACTAATGTGATAGTTAATGTTATGAATAATATGGGAAAAATAAATAATCCATTTATCGGCCAAAAGTAACTTATTTTACAAATGAGAAAATTTTATAGAGCTTATTAGAAAATGAAAAGTGACCACATTCCCATTAACATTATTGAAACTAAAATTAACCTAATTTTATTGTCGTTTTCTTTGAGCTTAAGGAAAGGAACTTCTATCACTAAAACCATTTGCTTCAAAAATCCGCACCGCCTAATTTTTTAATGTTGGTTCCCATCTTTCAACCCTCTTACTAAATATTTTTCAATGAAAATGTTTTGGATTTGATTACCTCATTTTCCCATCCATTTTTATCAGCCCAACTATCTTCTTTCCATAGGAAATGCTTTGGGTAATTTGATAAATATTGACCCTGATAGTACTTTCTATATCCACACAACCTATGCCTGAATCCTTGTCAAATTAGATACCTCAAAAGAACTTTCTGCACATATCAACCTTAAATTTTAGGAAGGAACTTGGATTGACTCCCTTTATTATGAAGGGATTCCCTTTATATGTTTTGCTTATGGACATATTGCTATATACTATCATCTCAAGTGGTCCAAGCATGTGAGATGGACTTGGTGGAAAGATGAACTCCCATATCATACTGTGACTAATGAAAAGCCAAATTATGTACCTCATTCTAACTTTGATTTGGAGGAAAGTTTACCTGAAACTCCTATTAGGAATCCTATGACTAGATCGACTGAGGACTATGTGGATAAGGAAAACATTGAAATCATCATACCAATTCACTCTGATGTGAATTTTAATCCGAATTCTGATGTTGGATGGACTATAGTGACTAGAAATAAGAAAGAGAACTTTTAAACTTATTCTCTTAAGATGCATTTAAGATCCCATGGGAAGGAGTCTAAGGGATCAAATGGAGGATTTTTTACATTTTTGTACTTTTACTATTTTCTTTGTTGTGTTTTTGTTTTCCCTCTTTGCCACTGGAAGAGGAAACTCCAAGTTATTCTCATTGATAAATCATTGTCTCTGTTGAAAAGTGTTTTAATGGGCAAGGGTCCCCTTCACCCTATTTTACCATTAACAATAAAAAAATAATTTTTGCATATTACTATTCCCATAAAATGTATTAAAAATAACAACCTAATGGATAATTAAGAAATGTGCACCATAAAATGGACAAGATGAAATCTTTAATATGAAAGAGTAATAGAATAGAAAAGTAGACTAGTAATTCTATGAATCTCGTAATTAATTTGACATGTATGTTGATACATGATCATAACAAAGGAGGATTTGTTCACTTATGTATGTCATGTATTAAGTGGGTATTGAATTTTATTGTCACATCACTAGAATTATGTCCCATGAAGATATAAGAAAGGATGAATGATGAGTATTGTTATTTAGTGTATAATAGTGGGTCTTTCAAACACCTATTCTATAATAGACGTTTACAAAATGAATTATATGAAAATTGTATGGGAAACATGTTGAAAGTATCAAATTCTCATGAAAAATGTCTTCTTGACCTGAGGTAGAAATCCAAATAAAACTAACCACCAAAGTGTTCTACTTCTAAGTAGATAATACTTCAAGTAATAATAAATAATACAACTTATTTTCCTTTTCATCGATGTTAATGGCAAGGATGGAATTCAAAATTGTCTATGTAATACTCCTTCAGAGGGACATACTCATGAGGATATATTTGAGACATTTGGGAAATTATCAACATCTCTATGTAAAATCGAAACGTACACTTTTCCACATATTATGGAAACTAATAGATTACACCAAGAGTAATATTTTACATTCACTCCATACATTTTTCATTAATTTTACACATTTAAGGCCTTTAATGAGCCACATTGTTGGATGGAAATAAAAATATAATTTGTATTAGGAAATAAAATAAGTTTTAATGATCCATTTTCTCAAAGTAATTTTTGTATCGAACCATAAAGAAACAATCAAGGATATTTGATGGTCTCAAGGAAGAGATATATTTAAGCTATTTGATAGAAAATTATAATTTCTTGAAGAGAAATAATTGCTTGGATCTCTTAGAAAAAGTGAAATAGATGGAAGTACTTGTAGTGATTTTTAGTTCGTATCATAATGAAAACACAAAAAAACTCAAAAGACAACAAGGTTTAATGATACTTGTGTCAAAAGTAAAATGTTGGGGTGAATATATTCCAAAGAAACGAGAAACTCCTCTTTCCATCGGATGAGAGAAAGTAGATGCAAAAACAACTAAACAATTGATCACATTCATAAGGCCATAAATTATACAATTATCAATAGATTTCAACAAAATTTGTCTTGTTCAAACCGTGACTCTGAGTATGATGCACAACAATAAAGAAATTATGAAATTTATGAAATTTTGATGATGATTTTAAGCAAAATGTTTCAGGTTTTAAACAATGATTTTATTAGTGGTTGGAGATGCATTTAATGAGCATGCACTGCCATTCCTTCTTTGTTGTAGGTTATGGGAGATCTTGAGATTTATTTTGCATGTCCAAAATCACCAACCAAACTCATTTATTATGACTTAAAATTGGTTGAAAAGTGTTTTTTTGGATTTACATCCCTTCTATCTCTCTCCTCCAAAACTCTACAAATTCGAGTATTGGATTCATTGTAAAGGGGATAGTTTTAAGTAGAAACACTATGTCATTTTGGTTTTGTGAAGAAAATGTGTTGTAGGTCTTTGTAGTGGATTCCTTAGATGGTGATCCAGGCCTTTCCTTTGTAATAGTTTGGACTATGAATATGAATGAAGTAGTAGATTCCATTTTGTGGATGTATCTTCTCATTGTTGATTTTTTTGCATTTTCATTGCCTCTCTAATGTTATTGCAAAATGTCAGTGTCTACTCTATACGCTTAGGGCCCTATCATTATCGTGTATAAATGGAATTTTTTTTTGAATGGTGTTATTATATTGTAGTAAATTTTCATCACCCTCTATGATTGGAATGTTGATTTTATTTTCACACATTGGAAATTGTTCTCATACCCTCCTTTTTTGGTGTATCACTTCTTTAGTGTAGGCTTTGTTTTTATGCACTCTCTCTCCTAGTCCCTTGGAAAGTTAGATTAGCATAAGATAGTTTTTCCCGTATTAGAGTAGATTGTTGAACGTAGTTTAGGAGCAAGAACCACCTTTCTCGGAAGGTCTATCTCAAGTAAGCAAGTCTCACAACTTGGAAATAATACCTATGTTACCCAGTCACACCGTGAGCTCAAGCACACACACTTATGCAAATCGTAGGGTATTGCGATTTGGAGATAACAGAAGTATAAGAGATTCTTTTTAGTATTCACATAGTTTTAATTTCTTCTTTGACTCACAAGGTTAGAGTAAGGAACCATCTTCCTTATTTCCAAACATACTTATTAAGTATCGAAAATAAAAGTCTCCAAATTACAGTTATAATATGCTCAAGTTTATCACATTAAAAAATGAATTTTAATGAGTAGGAAGAGCCAAGTTTATCACGTTATTAAGTTTATACGAAACAATGGGTCATTAACCAAAACGGAACACACTAAATTTACAAGATTTTTACATAGAGTTACATGCATTACCGATGAACTCCAAGTGGGTATCCACAAGTATCAATAAGATTTACGAAGAAGGTTTACATTAAGACATTATAAGTTTATTTTTATGAGTTCAAGTAGTTTAGATCAAGTATAAGGGGGAAAAAAATGTTTGGTTTAATCTCAAAATAGGTTCACTAGATAAGAGAGTTCCCAAACAAAAATTATACCTCCATAAGATACCCTCAACCAAGCAACCATGATGTCTTGGGGGTTTTATTCATAAACACCAGACTTCCTCACCAAGAGAACATCAAAATATCAAGATAAAAGTCAAAATATTTATTCAAAACATAACCTCTAAAAACAAGAGTTATAGCCGGGATGGAAGAGCATGACATAAGATAGCCGTGGTCGGAACCTTAGGACCTATAAAACAAAAATCTCCAACAAAATTCAAAAAGAGCCCAAATTTATCCATATCTTTCTAAACATAACTCGATACTAATGCATTAAAGTGTGGTGTATGATAAATAATTGAAAAGATTAAGACAAGGGTAAATCTATCTCTGGTTCCTCAAGATTAAAAAAAATCACGCTTCTTTAAGCACAAATATCAAAGGATATTGAGTATAACCATATTTATCTAGGGTATTTATAGTCCAAAATGCTAATATTTTCTTAAATAACACAAAGAACCCGAGTTACTACTCCAGTATGCACATCGGTGGACCATCATATCCCAACAATACACTATCCCCCAAAACCCTATAAGTATCCAAGAGTTAATCCATCATTGACATAATCCATAAGTTCATAGTGAGTATCACACCTATTATAATGATGCAAAAAAGCATACCATGGTGCAAGAAGAAACATAATCACTGTAAAAATTTCCAACTATGTTGTACAACAGTGAGAACCCTCTCCCTTGGAAAAGTGGAGTATGGAAAGGTTCACTGTGAACAACTGACACCCAAATCCCTATCACTCCAAACAAAAGGCATGACTGAATAATCTAGGGTAATCAATCTAGGTGAACATAATACAATAATAGAACCAAGTCATCCAAGAGGTTGAAAACCAAACACTCTTTCTGACAAAATTTAGAAGTGGCCTTGGTATAATCTTTGAGTTACCAAGAAATCTCTTGGTAATCAAAATAAATGGCTAAGTAGATGCATTTCAAACCTCAAAAAATATTTTCATAGGAAAAAATAATAATAAGAGCCTCAACACTTCTCAACAAATCAACAAAATAAAATGTTGGTCCTTGATAACAAATTTTAAGTTTACAAATATAAAACACATCAAATATCTACATCACAATCACTTTGCAGCCCTTCGTGGTATGCCAATAGGGGTACTCTACATTGATCTCAGATATAAGAATATACATACAAAAATGGATCTAATATGACATCATGTCATGATATATATTCTCCCATATGGGGATTACGTCCTCAAAGTGACGAACAAAACCATATCTTCAAACAATGAAAATCATACCCAACTTTCCTACTACTTAAGAAAAGGGAAGTTATAAACAGCTAATCAATCCCCGGATCTCCTCCATAATGACCCCTAAATGTTACCTCTAGCACTAATTCCCAAGAGTTGCACAAAGCAAAATAACAATCCAGATAAGGAAGGGTCTCTATGGGGTCAATAACACCTTGACCAACCACAACCAAAATATTTGAACCCCTTATCCAAAATTTTTGTAAGGAACTAAATTCCTATCACTTATTAAGATCATAAGAATATCAACTAAATTAAAATTTCCCATTAACTGGGTTCGAAAAGATTCCAACTTAGGTGAATACAACAATCCAAATAGATTTTTATTATTATTATTATTTTAATCCCAGATGTTCATGTGTATTAGGTTTAGTTTCCTCTAAATGGTTTTTTTGTTCCCATGTCATCCCAAAGTGTTCAGGCATTGAACCCACCACTCTAATACCAAAGTGTAATGCCCACATTTTGACACACAAAACCATGTCAAAATCCATTACATAGGAAATATTTTGGATTTTTTTGTCTAAATACATTAACCACGTTTGAAATTTTCTTAGCCGTTTAATACATTAGCTCTCCATTTAATATTAATTTATTTTCCAAATTTCCTTATGGGTTTTAAACCCTTCCATGTCCCTATAAATTTATTTAATTAATCCCGATTAAAATTTATTAAAGCTTGTTTCCTAAGTCACATTAAATTTGATTAAAATATCTTCCAAATTAAATTTAAATTTTATTTTCCTAAGTGACCATGCCCATGCCACATTTATTTATTTCACTACACATTACCTCTATTCATCCTTTTTATTTCCCTTAAATAATTTAATTAAAATGTCCCCATGCACAACTTAGGTTTAATGAACCATGTCTAAAATATCCTAGATGTCCCATTATTCAAATACCCATACACTTAATTTTAAACTAACCATTCCCATCAAATCACCCACAACTTAAAAAGTGTAGTGTCAATTCTCCACCCTTAGATTAGATCAATGGGAGCCCTTAGATCTAGGTTTGACTAAGAAGCCCTAATTTCTCCTTATGTTTTCACTTTTATTTCTTTTTCCCCTAAATTCTACATTTGCTCATTTATGTTTTGTAGGTTAAAAGAAAAGGAGGCCATGGAAGAGTATGGAATTTGTTAGGAAATAAGTGTTCCTAGTGTGAACATATCATGGTTTCAATATTAGTATTATGTAATATTTAAATAATACATGAGTGTTGAAATAGTTGTAATGAACAACTCATAGGTAGGGGTGTGAGCGATTCTCTAAGAGAGAATAATACTTGAGAGATATGATGGATTGGGTGAGCCATGACTCCTTGATTTAAGGAGCTAATTGAGCTATTTACATGTAAATCATTCTCATGTATTATTATCCCATATGAATCAAATTGAATAAAAAATTTTATGGTGTTAATTGTGTGTAGTTTTCTTCAATAAGCTTAAATAGTAAAATTCGATTGAGCATTCTACACCAATATCTATCATTGTATCAAAGCATGGAAGATCCATATAAGTAGTGAGTTATCATGTGAATAAATGAATCTTGAACAAAAATCTCTACGGAATTGTAAACGTGGAAAGAAGTTGAACCAACGGATGCAATAAAATTACTTTTGAGTGGAAAAAGAATGATAAATCAAAATCCATTACCGGTCTTGATTTTTCCGACACTAAGTTTCATTATGTAGACTTAGAAAAATGTCAAAAGACATACGTGGTTTTATTAGTCATACATTTGGTGCAAAGGTGTGAATGTAAAATTTACACTTAAGTTGCGATTATTCAAGTTGAAAATTAATGAGGGTGCAACTATGTCAAGTCATATTAATGATCTTAGATATCTTCTAAGAAAATGATAGAAGTAAGTGCTCAGTTAGATGATGAAAATGACTACTTATACTAAGTAGCATCACTCATGGGGGATGGAG
The DNA here is from genome assembly GCA_018340775.1 of Taxus wallichiana var. yunnanensis. NCBI lineage: Eukaryota > Viridiplantae > Streptophyta > Pinopsida > Cupressales > Taxaceae > Taxus > Taxus wallichiana. The sequence continues at coordinate 148,776,330 of CM031236.1, read as the reverse complement.
GCAATAGAGGAAGGAGGTCTTTTAGCGACCTCTTGTCAGGCACCATCGATGAGTCCGCAATATTACATTGGTCACCTTGTTTTTTTAGTTGTATTTGGTGTGTTTAATTTGAGCATGTGTGGTAGTAATTAAAGAACGAATGGATAATTCCTATTCATAGCTAGGAACATATTTTCCTATATTTTGATCTCTTTTGTAAATTGTGGAAGGGGAAACATGTACACCACTACGAAATTAGTTGGTGGTCCACTAGAAAATCCAATTTGAGATTTTTTGAATCTCTTAGAAAATCACATACGAGTGGTTAATGGCTCCACTAGAAAACCTTTTGGATTTGATGGTACTCTTTGAAAACCATCCGATTATAGAACATGAGAATGTACTAGAGAGAACTCACTCATGTTCACACTAAGGTGGTCAATGTTAGGAAATAAGTGATCATAGTGTGAACATATGCTTTGGATATTAGTATTATTTAATATTTACATAATACATAAGTGTACAAATAGTTGTAATGCACAACTCATAGATAGAGGTGTGAGAGATTCTCTAAGAGATAATAATTCTTGAGAGATATTAGGGATTGGGTGAGCCATGACTCCTTGATTTAAGGATATCATTGAGATATTTATATGTAAATCATTCTCATATATTATTATCCCGTATGGATCAAATTGAATAAACAATTTTATGGTGTTAAATGTGTGTAGTTTGTTTTAATAATCTTATAGTAAAATTTCATTGAGCAATCTACACCAATATCTATCGGAAGTGGGTATGAGAACTTTTCTTGGGATCAAGATCGAAATTGGCACCACCCTCACTTACTCCTTTTTTTTTTTTTTTTTAATATGGTGTGGTGGGGAGGGGGATCTCGCCATTCACCCCCTCCCCCATTTTTTTATATTGTTAAAATAGTGGGGTAGAGGGTTCACCACCCCCTCGCACCCTCTTAATCTTACCTTTATTATTTAATTAAAACAATGGGGGTGGCCACCCACACCCCCCGCCCCACACACATACATATACATACATAGATACACACACGTGCGCGTGCGCAATTGTGTGTGTGTGTGTGTGTGTGTATTTTCTAATTACAATAATGGGGTGCAGGGAGTGACGGCCTACCCCCGCAATATTATATATCTATAATTTTATTTTATTTTATTTATTAATATAGATTCACATATTATATTTAATATTTTTAATATATAAATATTTTCAAAGTTAAATATGTTGATAACTTGTATATATATATATATATATATTGTTTTCGTTTTACTTTCAAACAATGTATTTAGGAAAAGTTATTTGTATCACTAGATGTATAAAAATTTATAAATATATATTATTTATATCAATCTATATATATTTATATATGCAAATTAGTTGGGTATGTTATTCTACTCATTTAAAACAACTACAAGGTAGAGAGAGTATATATATTTTTCATTCAAAAGTAATCAAGTGACTACTTTATTTTGGTTTTCAAAGTTATGGAGCTTATATGTACAATAATAACACATTAATTTTTCTACAACTCATATGGAAGAGGAAATAAGTATGAAATTAACCAAGAAAAAAAAATCCGTCCATGTATACAAGGCAACACAAGAAGATTTCAAAGGAACACAAGCATAAATTCCTCTATATTTCTAGTTTAAAATAAAACAATTTCACCTTGTAAATAACATGTACACTTGACTTTGGTTGTAGATCTTAATGAGCTATAAAAAACAATGAAATGCAACACTCAAATGTATCATTTCTAACCATATGCATCTTTATCACAAAAGAAACATTTAATATTTTAATAATATGAAAACTTGTTTAAGTTGTAGATTTAACTAAATACAATGCAAGGAAATGTAACTTCCAATCATGCACATTCCATGGCTTGGAAACTCATACCCAGTTTTGAATAAGTCATTTACAAGAATTCAACTCTAAAATTAAAGTATGACAAGCCCTCCACTCAAAGGTGGGGACAACATGTTAATTTTTACAATGAATCTTTTTTTTTTTTTTTGTCTTCTCGATGATGTAGCTCTATCCAAGGCATCAAATTTGAGCTGCTTCTTTTCTTCATCTCCAAATCACAACAACAAGTAAAGGAGAATAGGATATACTCACCTCCCAACCTTATTTGAATGATAAGGTAAATTCAATCTTTAATTGTTCCTTGAACCCAAACAATGGAGCAATAAGGGATGTATTCCAACCATGGAAACTTCAAAAATGATTCCACAAAAATGTAAACACACAAACTTGCAACACATTCAAAAACAAACACAAATAATAAGATTTACAACTTTCCAAAAACACATAGGCTTAAAGTAAGCCAAAGCAAAAAGTAACATGGATCCATCTCCTTATACCTCCCAAGTGGGATGAGGGTCCACCCAAAAACCTCCAAGTGCACTATCACAACACAATACAACTCCTTTATATCCATTTTCAAAATACATAATGATATAAATCCCTTTTACCGCCACATAGGTGGAACACCCCTCCCACACTCCCTCTAAAAACTCCTCACATAATCCATTTTACCTCCAAAAGAATGACTCCACTTCCCTCTCCCAACACCATGCTTAAGGCCAAAATTTTCCCAACCCCATACTAAATAACCGACATGCATCCAATTTACAAAACAATACATAATAACAACTAGAATACAAGGTTTAGAACCTACCTTGACATTATAAGCTTCCTCAATTTTCAAGGAAAAAAATTCAACTTGTTCCAAATCCAAGCTAATCCGAGTACAAGCTCCTAAAAATCCCAAGAAAGAATTCCAAGAAAAATCACCAAAATATGTAAGTGTGTAAGAAAAACCAAGTAACCCCCAAAAATCAAAAATAACTCAAATAAATAGAAATTATGGAGAGGATGGTGAGGTGACTCTGTGTAGGATGCCACATTACTACTCCTGCAATCCACCGAACCAAGTCAAATATAAGTTCAAAGACTCATAAATGGTTAGGGTGAGGTTATGACACACTCAAACTTTCACTCAAACCTCCACTCCATGCTTTCAAGTCCACAATTACTAGGAAAAGAAAAATATGACATTAATTTCCCCTTTTCATTCAAAAAATACATCATGAGGGCTAACTTTTTCCCCTTACATCATACGTTAGGTTTGTGGGTGAGTTTAAGAGGTATGGTACAAGTATAACTTGTCTTACAAGCCTCCAAAAGTGGGCTGAAAGCCCAAATCCGAGATTTGAAAGATGGGGGTTGAGTACACAATTCAAAATCAATTAAAATCTATCCAAAATCATGAAGAACTAAGGACTATCTATCACATTCAATGCCCCTTTTGTCACATCTTCTAATTAGCATTACACACATGGTTAATTATCTTAAACAAGGGTTATACTAACAAGCACAATAAAATGAGGAAACATTACAATTAAATAAAATCACATGCACAACTAAAGAAAATAAATAAAAGAGAAAATAAATAGCGTTCAGCGTCATGGTCACATGTGAGGTGGTCACCCATGGAGACCTCCTAACTAGCATGCTAAGAAAAACAACAACACACTCACAACACGCACACAACTGCCAAGCCGACCATGTTGCAACATCTGATATTCTTTCATAGTTAGTCTCCTAGGACCTTCTTGTTTATTGTGATTTCATTTCCTGCAAGCAAATGTGACAATACCACCTTCGGCCTCAAGGCCATATCAATACATCAAGACATTAAAACACATATACCATTCACCAATTGAAATCATCATACAACATAGATATATCATCATCTAGGCTATGGATTATTTATAATTAAAATTCTACCCTATCCATTAACAATTACCATCTATAAAAATTCATATTTTTATGACAATCATTAAATATTGTACATCTATCAGTAACTCGTATCTCCGTATACACTCTACAATATTACTACTCTTGAATATCATCCCATCATTAACAAATCTCAACATCAATGAAATGACATAGTTAGTTTAATAATCCAAATATAATCATCACTATCAAGAGTCCAAAATCTCAACATGTAACAAAATAATACTAGATCATCATCATATCCTACAATGTCTATCAATGACACCAATATACCTATACAACCCATGATAAAAGCCAAAACACAATAATAATCATAATGTCCATCGTGTATAACTATAATGTATACAAAATATTAGATAATTTCCATGTCACTAAGAACTTAATAAAAATTATCGTAGCAATATACGAGTCAAAGAGGAGTGGGCATTACAGATTTAGTTTTGAAGGGACAAAAAAACCGTGTACATGAAAAGACATCAGGCGAAAGGATAGGCAAAATGAAAAAAAATAAAATTTGAAGGGATCAAGAACCCTATACAAATGAAGGACAGGATCAAAGAACAACAATAAACAAAGTGAAGCAAGGTCCTAGAAAAAAAAAAACCAAATAAAAATCAACCTAAACACCAAGGCTAGGAAAGGACATAAAATGAAAATGAGACAACCAAGAAGAAATTCAAACACGCTTGACCAACCTCAAGGACCACTCTAAATCCATAGTGAAACCACCTAACCAATGTCGAGTGGAAGATTACCCATGATGAACTCAAACATGGGATCTTAAGTTCATCTTAAGAGGAGCAATGAGTGTCTTTCCTTTGTTTTTTCTATGAATAACCATCTAACCCTCAATGTTATTAGGATTTGTGTTTTCATCTAAAAGGATTGGATGAAAAGCTCAATAAAATCATTTTTCCCATCATTTGAGCCCTTCAAGATGCCATATCTAATGTTACTAGAGTCCAATCCAGAAGGAATCATCTTTCCAGATAGACGATAGAGAAGAAACCGACGTATCAACCCACAATTCATGAGGGTAAAAAGATTCCTAACTTGATGCTAGATTTCACCTTCTTTAGGTTTTGTATCCTCTAAGGAAGAATCGGTATCACTTAGCACAACCAACATACTACTTGCCCGAGCATCCTTCCACCAAAATTTCCCATTCATCTTGCGTTTAACACTCTTACATTCTCAAGCCAAATGATCCAAACCAAAGCATTTCCAACATCCGAAGGGTAAAACTTCATATTCCAATAGTTAGGAGCAAATCTGATCCAAAATTCTTAGGTCTACCGTATTCGATAGAAAAACCGAAGTTTCTAGATAAACTAATAAACGTGCATAGATAGTATGAGTATACAATTCTATTTTCGTATCAATGTCCAAAAATTTCCCCAAATCATTTCCAATTAAAATTTGGCTGTTCTCCATTCAACATTGCGGTAGAGAATGCGAGGCATGCAAACCCATATAACAATTATGTTAAGGTGTCTCATCTCTAACATTTGGTAGCCACAAATAAAGTGGAATTTTTTGAATTTTCCTCTAAAAGAAGTACCCTACTATCCATAATATCTACCCAAACGGAAGTATATTCCCCAAAAAATACTTTAAAAAATTATAAAGAGAGAAATGGTAATGGATGAGAATTTATTTATTCTTATCTAAAGCACGTGTTTTTCTAGTAGAGTAGTAAGTTCGAAAGTTTTATATATTTTAATAATCAAATACTCTAATAGGGTTAATAATATTTTAAAGTCTTGATGGTGTTCCCTGTCGGAGTCCTCTCTAATTTCTCTCTTTATTGAAACCCTATCCCTAGCCATGATCTATGAGGTGGCTATGGGAAAATATAGTTTGGGGTTGTTGGAAATGGGGCTCTAGAACACATACAAAATGGTGGTTGTTTTTGGTCTAGTGAGCCCGACTCGGGCGTTGGAGATGACTTCCTTCCTCTATCTCGCATAGAACCCTTACTCCGGAGCGTTCCTCATCCTGTCTCTTCTAATGGGTACATGTTGTGGAGTACATGGAGTTGGGTTTTGTAGCCCCTTCATGATTGTTATGCCTCTCCTATCTTTAGAGACCTTATTAGTAGTTGTGAAAGACCCTCTTCTAGCCCACATCGGGGTAACATTGAATGTTTCAGCAGTGGATCCGACCCTATACCAAGACCTCCCCTTTTTTGTGGGATGAGTCATACTTGTTTGAATCTCCATCCCGTCTGTTCTCCTTTTTACATGTGGTGATCCCACATCTTGGTTCTCTATCAATAGGGTTGATTTTTAGTGATTCTCTTTCAAAAGAAGTTGCGGAATCTTTGTTTGTTTCATCTTGCTTCTCCTTTGGTGATGACACATACTATGTGGTTCCTGTACAAGGGAAGAGCAGTAGGTCTCCCTTTTTTAGGCCATTCAGTGAACCCCCTCTACAACAGTCCTATGTTATTATAACTTCCAGATAGAGGGATAAACCCCTGAATTTGGCTAGCAAAGCTCTGTCTGTTACCTTTGATGTGCTGGTTCTTCAAGATGAACGAAAATTTAAGAGGAAAGAATTGATCAGTAGATTTAATTATCAGTGGTCAAGGCTCTCTTAGCTGCATTTTTGGATCTCCTCCAAATGGTGACCCATCATGCTAGGTAGAGTGCATAATTACCCTCATGCTAGATTCTTTTTTATTATGGCTTTTAACCCAATAGAAGATAGAGATAAAAAAATATCTATGCATTAGGAACTTCAAAACCATCTCTTGCTTATGAAACTGTAGTTCCCTTCCTTTAATCCACTCACCGAAACATTCAATATTAGACCGGATGGATTCGGATTCCTCATCTCCCACTACATTTTGGGGGAAAGAAATATTGATTGAGATTGGGAATACTTTCGGTAAATGTTTGGACATCAATTCTAAAATTGAATTCTATAGCCAAGCCATGTATGCTCTTATTTTTGTATATATTGATACCTCGGTTAATATACCAGCCTTAATAGAACATAGGGTTCTAGAAATAATTTGGTATCAACCGTTGGATTATGAAGGGCTACCCTTCACATGTAGGAATTGTTTTGGCCTTGGTCACTTAGCTATTGATTGCAAGAGTGTGAAGCATAAGGTGAATGGGCAAGTATCTTGGTTGAAGGATGCTCAACCAAATATGTTGGTTGTGGAAAATTATATTTATGATTCCTCGAGGATTGAGAGACTGATGAAGGTTCAACTCAGATACCTGTAAGGATTCTTGACCCCTCTCTTAATGTGGGAGTTGGCAGGGATGAGTCTAGTGCATCCCACTTTGGATAAGTTATCCCCTTCAGGTATGACTTCAAAATCACTAAAAAAGGATTTTTTTATGAACTCAAATGTTGAGAACATTGAGCTCTTTGAGGTTTTGGTTCAAATTCATTCATATGAAAAATTCAATCCTAACAAGAGTGATGGGTGGACAGTTATAAATAGAAAAAATAAAGGAAGGTCTCTCACTACTCCTCTTCAAATGCACTTGAGATCCCATGGACATGCGCCTCATAGGTAATCATCCTTGTTGTTTAATGTTACTGGGGTGTTGTAGTCTCTCATGTTTCACTTTGGACACTATTTTCCTTTGTTGGACACTATTTTCCTTTGTTGATTCCATTCTATTTGTATAGGGTTATTCATCATTTCTTTGATGTGTTTGTTGTGGTTTAGCCATTGGTAGAGGCATCTTCATTTGATCTTCTCTGCTATATATTTTCTCCATTTGTATTTGGGGTTTTTTGGTCACCTAAAAAAAGTCTTATAGAGTTTTATTTTAAGTGGTCAAAATATTTAACTAACTGGTGTTTTTACTTTTGTTATTGTAAAAATAATAATATGAAAGTTGTATTAATATTCAATCATTTAAATTCCTTAATTAGTCGCCTTTTAGTTTAGTGTATGCCTTAATTGTATCGTGACACTAAAATTGTGTGGTCAAATATTATACGATTATAGTGTTATTGTAAAGTTATGTATTTATATAAAAAAATTCTACATTTCTTGTGTTAATTTTTTTGTATTGTGTAGTACTTGTGTAAAATCTGATAAAACCATCAAAGTCAAAGTGGCGAAGTCAAGTCTATAATAAAGATAGTGAAAAAATATTGTTTATAGTATTGTATATTCAAAATTGTTTTCTCACAATTTAAAAGATTTTATTGTCATATACAATCATTGTGTATCAAAGTGAAAAAATATCATCATTTCGCTTCCATTTTGTGTTATTAATTCGTTATCAAAATATCGTAAAAATAAAATAAATTGTCTCTCTCCGACATGTTTTTGGCTGAAATCGATGTCCTCAAAATAAATAATTTCAGATTGTGGGGGAAATAATAAACAACGTTGAATTAATTGATCATCGTGATCGCATTATGTTGATTTGTAGAGCAGTGTCATACAAGAGGATGGATGCATTAAAGGAAGCAGGACAATAAATTTCCCGTTGTAAGTGACCAATGATGAGGATGCATATAAGATTTGTCGATTTTAAATTTTAATTTTAATTTACTATTTACTTTCCACAATGAATTGTGATTTCTAGTTTTGTATGGTATGCTACATTTGAGGGTTCTTGTATTGTGTGAGTAAATGAAAATTTCATATTGTGGGGGATTGTATGATGACGAATATTCAATTTCCATTCTCACATGTATCGAATAGGCTAAAAGACAATCGATTTAGTGTAATTTCTATTCACTCATATTTATTTTTTCCTTTCTATAAGAAAGTCAATAAATTAATTAAATTAACACAACATATTTATATATAGGTTTTTTTTTTTTCAAGAAAACACATTTGTATGTTTGTGTTAATGGTCTTCATATAAACCCATGTGTATGTGAGGGTTGTTAGATGTCCTAGTAGAACCATTGTGATTTTTATTTGTAAAACACATGTAAAACCATAATGTTTGGTCAATGTTGATAAACCACTTGTAGAACCATCATTGCGGTTGTTGGATATCAAGAAAAACTATCTAGCTCCTGAGCAAAACTTTAACGCCCACTAAAAAGGCTCACATGAGACCCAAGAACAACCTAGGTTTAGTTAAAAGAGTTAAGGAATAATTTATTTTTTTGAAATCGTGCCCACAAAAGTTTTCGAAAATGACAATGGTACATTAATATCTCTAAGGCAATGACACAAATAATAAAATAAGCCATGATAACACAATATTTAAAATCTACATTAACTTTAATACATTGATTTGATTACGCCAGTTTAATCTCCCTAAATATTATTTAAATAGTAAATTAGTTCCTACTAAGTCAATCTCCCCCATGGGGTGTCAAGGGTAGAAGTGGCCAATGAAATTAAATACCAAGGTTATTTAATTTCGAAAACGATGAAACAACTAGCAAGTTCCCATATTAAAAGTTGGGTTTAGAATAATAGACCCTTCATTACCCCATAAAGTGACCCCTTAAAAACTCAACCCATATTTTGAAATTAAAACATTTAAATTAAAAGGTAATTTCCCACTCACCCACTCTCCACCTACTTTTTGTAGGGATGAATCTCATCCCTTGGATGGATTCAATTTGGTCCCTTGATGTGGAAAAAGGGGAACCAACCCTAAAACATCCTTATGAAGTCTCCTTTCTTATTTCACTTGTCTCATTGTTTCTAATTGGTTTTGCAGGTTAATGGAGGAGGAAGGGAAGCCATTGAGGTGACTCCAAGCTTTTGGAAAGGCTTTCAAGTTGTATTATTTTATCTCTTTTTTTTGTTTACACCTCTCCTTAGGGTTCAAAAATGTATATATTTTTTATTTATCTTAGTCCATTTGATTTTCCCAAATGGAATTGTGGGTTTTTTTTTTATTTAAATAAATAGATGGATCAATACTTTTATTTTGAGAGAGTATTTATACATATATATGTATATATACTTTTATATCCTTGTTTATAACTATATATATATATTAAGAAATCATTTATTATATGTGTTTCTTTTACAAGAAAAATAGGTGAAAACATGAATCCACAATAGGAATACACACACACACACACACACACACATATATATATATATCCATGGCCGTGGCTTGAACTCACAAACAGCGACATTAAGAAACATAGCATGTTACAGTCGGTGTAGAGACCACATTGGGTAGGGGCGAGTTTTTCATTATACGGGAGTGACATTACTGAGGGTGGGGAGGTCGACACCCCAACCCCCACCCAATTTAGTATTAAATGGGGTGGGGGTCAGGGTCACCGATCCTCCCCACCCTAATCTACATAATAAAACACGACCCCTACAACATAGGTCCCCCCATACCGACTTCTCCCTTTTTATTTTAAATTAGGCTTTCAATTTCATTAAAATTTGTTTTATGTAATATGTATAAGATGTTTATATAATATACATATAATATATATATTAACTATTAATATTTATATATATATACAAACATGTATATTTATATGTACACACACACACACATATATAAAACGTAAAATTTGAAAATTACATTGGATCAAAGACAACTCTTATTAATATAATAAGGTTAATTTTTTTTTAAAGAGTTAAAAACAATAGTATATTACAATAATAATAATAATAGGACATTAACATTTATATATATACTTTTTGAAACAATGGTTCATTCTAATAACTATTTCCTTGTCAATAATATTTAAAATATTACTAACCCTACCACTTAATAATAAATTTGTAGGTACTAGTGTTAACAAGTTGAGTCTCACATATACATATTTTTTTATACTAAAGGTTTCTTCTTTAACAATTTGATAAGTTTGTATGAAAGGAAGAGGAGGACTAAATTTCTTTTCCCCTTACAAATATTACAAATTTTCTATATTTTGTAGATCAACCGAGTAACAATTTAAAATATAAGTCCTTCCCACCCACTTGAAATAAAGCTAAACTTTCTACAACAATATAAGGAAATGCAAGAAGATAAATTACTTTTCAATGCATGCCTTAAGTAATATATGAACTTTAATATTTCTTCATTCTCATCTCTAATAATACAAATACAAAAATGAAGACAACTTTCAAACAAGGTAATGAACTTTCTTTTCCATTTCACAACTAATTCACACAAATCTTTCTTTCTCTTTTCAATATACAAATATTTGAATGTAAACTCTTCTCCACAAGATTATTACAAAGTCATCCACTCAAGGTGGGAAATAATACAAGAATGTAAATAAAGGAAACTATAATAATACAAGTTCCTCCACTCTAAGTGGGAATACAATAAATTTCTTCACAAGGATAAGTTCTCAAGGTCTCCAACAACACTCCAAGCTCCACAACTCCAAGAAAGATAGCTCTCTCAAGATTGTTTGATTCACAAAAAAATGGGGGAGAGGCAACGCTCTCCACCCAACCAAGACATCCAATGAAGAGGAGAATCCATCCTCTTCATTGGCCCCCGAGCCCCAACCACATCACAATGGAAGATGATTTCAACACATGGCAACAACAAGCTTCCACAATACTTAACAAACATAGTTTCACAATCCATTCCATCCACATTCAAACACAAACAACAAAAAGAACAATATATAACAAGGCTTATCAAGAAATCCAAAAGAGCAAGACCTATGGGGAGGCCACTTATGCCTCCCAATGGGAATGGGTGCCCACCTTAAAGCCTCCAATGCATATCTCAAATCCCCTAAAAACTCTTATGCCTCCCTCCCCATTATACAAGAACAAGAAGAAATGAAAGCATTCCTCATACAAGGTGGGGCACCCAACCCAAACTCCCTCCACAAGAAAGTAAAATCTTATTCCTCCCTACATGAAATATCCCATAGTCTCCTCCTACTCAAAACTTAACAAATCTACCCATACCCAACAAACATTCCAAAGGAAAACAACACTCAACACAAACACATAAACACAAAAGAAAACCATAATTTAAAAAAGGTGAAGCTCCTACCTCTCCATACCGAGCTTGTTCCAAGGATAAATTTCCAACCTCGTATAAACCAAGCAAGAATCCACAAGGCTCTAACAATCCATAAGCACTCCCAAAAATCTTCTAACTCTCCAAAAACATAAAGAGTCCAAAATAATGAAGTAACCCCAAACATGCAAAAAGAGTGACAATAAATAGAAAAGGAGAGAGGAGGATGATGTGGCTCCATGTAGGATACCACATCACTCATCCTCAATTCCACATAGGGAGTCAAACCTCAACCCCAATGCACCATAAATTGGTGGGTGAGAGGAATGACAAGAAACTTACACGCATAAACAAATTCCAAACCCCAAAGGAAAAAATTAAATATTTGAAAGAAAGTGTAATTAAAATTTCACCTTTTTCTCTTCCCAAAACACCTAATGGGGTCTAGTTGTGACTCCTTAACCCATAGGTATGGTTGGTATATCAATTTAAAAGGTATGGGACAAGTTTATATTGTCTCACAAGTCTTTAAAATTTTCCCTTAAAGGTCAAATTCGAGTTTCACATGAAGGGTAGATTCTACAACACTCAAGATCTCAAGCAATCAACACAAACAAAAATCCAAGAACAATTCAAGTGTAATAAATGAACTCCTTTTTGGTCACATCTTTAATTAGTTTAGGACAAGTTTAAATTAGATTAAATAAGACACTACAACCCATTAATAATAAAGGGGGTAAACATACATCCAAAATTTAAATAATTAAAACAAGTAAATTACATTACTAAAAGAAACACATACTAACATTAATAAAAAGGGAACTAATAATAAAAGACAACACATGACCCCTTGGTCACAATTTTCCCTTAACCAAATTCAAACTCACACACACACACACGCACGCACACACAATTACATGTTGTCATGGTGACCCTAGTTGAATTCATCTAGAATTCCAATGTGGTTGGTCTCCAATCCCCGATGTTTATTGTGAATAATTTTTTCCTACAAAACACATAAATACCCTCTTCGGCATCATGGCCACATTAAGAATATCTATGATAAAATATACAATGAAAATCCAAAATCATTTATATATGAATCAAATATCATCTAGAAATGGCGATATTATTTACAATTTCTAGCAACATTTCTATTCCACATTTCATCCATGTCGAAATGATCACGACACTAATCCAATTATCAAAGGTCTAATCAATATGAAAAAATATATCACATGTCAGAAATATATATGTATATATAATTAACCATGTCAACAATATATCAACATCAATATAAAATGTCTCTAATAACCTAATGCATCATATATGAATTGAATCAACAATAGTCTAGTATATCTAACATCTAATCAAAATGCTAAATCAAAATCTACAATAATATCCATAAGTATGGTTTATAGTATCAAAGTCAATAAAAAAAGGTGTCGAAGGGAAGTGGGAACTACATCCCCTCCGCTTAGACTAGACTTCCTCATGGAAGTCACTGGAGTACAGTGTGGAAACCGAACTCATAGTAATGTAGAATCCTACCATGTATCCACAATCTCATCATATCTATCCCACTACTCAACCCCGGTTAATCTCTCTACCTCAAAGGCCCAGTGGTCCTCCGCTCTAAAATGTGGTTGGGATCCACTGTCACCTACCCCTGATCCTACACTTGCAATGATGTCCAATCTAGCACATGAGAATTATTAGAAATATCTCTCCTAAGTACTGAAACATGAAACACATCATGGATGCGAGACAAGCTAGGTGGTGACGCTAGATGATAGCCCAAAGGGACCCACAAATCTTTGAGCTAACTTAGAACCTTTTTCATAACAGATAGGGATCTTATGTGGCACTCGACACGAAGAAAACTTCATGCCCACATCAAATCTATGATCTATCTATGGTGCTAATCGTATACTTCTTCTACCGATCTGTGCCTCTTCCAATCTCTACATAATAACCACCAGCTACTCTATGTCCTATAATAAATCCAAAGACAAAGAAACCCCGTCCTCTAACTTGTCCCAACTAAGAGGTGTCAGTACACTCTCTCGCCATATAATGCCTAAAAAGTGCCATGTCTATCAACTCTAAAAACTATTATTGTAGGAAAATGAACCACAAAGTATAGTACTCCTCCCATCTCGACCGGTGATCCATGACCTACATCCTAAGCATGTCTTACAAAATTTGATTCACCTGTTGAGTCTATCCATCTATCTCAGGGTAATATGGTGTACTAAAATTGATCTTCATCCCAGGGTATGTTGTATGGTGGTCCGTAAGGGAAGTGTACAAAGGATCACGGTCCCAAATGTTCCTCTCAGGAATCCCATGTAATCTTACAATCTCATCAAGATATACCCATGTCACCGCATTGGTCATGTAGGTTGTATTCACTCGAGAAAATGATCTAATTTCATCAATTTATCCACCATGACCATAATGGCAATGTGGTGATATCTCGATGTTGGTATCCCAGTAATGAAGTCAATGCAAATGGTATCCCACTTCCACTCAGGTATAGCATGAGGAAAGAGGACACTAGAAGGATGTTGATTCCCAATCTTCACCTTGTCACACTTTAAACAATGTGAAAAAAATTGAGCCCCGTATCTCTGAAGTCCCCTCCAATGGTACAACTATCTCAAAGTAGTGTGTATCTTCCTTACCCTGGGATGGGCTAAATAGGGTACACGATGAGCCTCTGTCAAAATGTTCAGCCTCAAACCTCCATCTCTAGGAACATAAATTTGACCTTTGATCCTGAGAAGGCCATATGCCTCTAGTGAAAGACCACAAAACTTCCCCTCAAGGGGTCTCGAGACTCAATCTCTTCCCCTGGCAAGAAGGTAGAAATTTTGAGGAAGCTACTAGAAATCTCTTGCTCCGTAAATGTGTTCCCATTGAAGTGGCCATAACCACATCTCTCCATCTATGCGAGAGCATCTACAACCACGTTCTCCTTTCCCTTCACATTATCTATCTCCATATAATTCTCACAAAGTAACTCCATCCAATGTTGTTGACGAGCGTTGATATTGGGTTGCATGAAGAGGTGGCTAAGACTCAAGTGATCAGTCCTGAGTGTAAATCTCTAGCCAAGAAGGAAATGTCTCCATCGTACTAAGGTGTGAACAACTACCACAAGCTCAAGATCATGAGTTAGATAATTGAGCTCATAATCCTTTAGTTTGGGAGACTCAAAAGCCAGTACTCTACCCTCCTACATCAACACACCTCCAAGTCTTTCCAAAGAAGAATCTATGCATACGAAGAACTCACCTTGATCCAGGATTTGCACTATAAGAATAGGCACTGTCATGAGGCATTCCTTCAATTTCCCAAGGCCTCGCTCACATCTATTTGACCATACAAACATTTTCCTTTTCTTTTAAGGGAAGTGATGGGTGCACAACCCGAGAGAACTTGTGAACAAACCTCATATAATATTTTGCTAAACCCATGAAGGTGCGCATACCTCACACACTAGTGGGTGCTATCTAATGCATAATAGCTCAAATCTTGGAAGGATCGACTCCTATACCTTCCCTAGAAATGATGTGTCCCAAATACTACACCTCTTTTGAATGAACGCACACTTATCCCAAGTTCCCATAATGATGTTGGTCACGAAGACATCGAACAACCTAGCAAAGGTTCTCCTCATGTGTATGTGAATAAATCAGAATTTCATCAAGGAAACTGAGCATGAAGCGATCCAAGAATGTCCTGAGCACCCCATTCATCAAGCTCATAAACACTGTGGGGGCATTCGTCACACCAAAAGGCACTATGGTGGAATCGTAGTGGCCATATCTCATACGGAAGGGGGTCTTATGAATATCTACCTCTATGATCCTCAACTAATGATAACCCGACTTAAGATTTTTCTTGGAGAAAACTATGGCCCCTTCATCTAATCAAATAAATTTTCAATGTGCACAAGGGGTAACGATTCTTGATCGTTACTTTGTTTAGCTAACAATAATCAATACACAACCAAAGAGATCCATCCTTCTTCTTCACAAAGATCACTAGTGCACTTTCAAGGGGATACACTAGGATGGATTACGCCTTTCTCCAAAAGGCCCTCTAGCCACAACTTGAGCTAACATAGCTCGAGTAGTTATCTAATAAGGTGCTCATGAGATGGCTCTATGCCCTGGAATCAAATCTATGTGAAAATATGTCTCACGTGAAGGAGGTAACCCTAGCATCTCCCATTGAAATACATCTAAAAACTCTCTAAATATGGGATGATCATCAACGATGGTCCACTAGACTCATCCTCAAATTTATCACTACCCGTAATAGCATACAACTCGACAACCTCATCGCACAAACTACTTAAGCTGCATAACAAAGATGGTGTGAATGGAAATGGGCCCCTAACTCCTAATATGACCGACTCGTTGTCCTATCAATTTTACCCACCCTTTAGAATCTAAATTCATGAAAATCAAGTGTCATGTCATGGAAGAAATTCATGTTTTAAACTCCTCAAATGCTCATTTTCATTTCCCATGATGTATTTAATCAAAGTTCCCTTAGTCTTCTCCCGTTAAAACGTTTTACCTATTTTCAATGGATAGGAAATGATTTTAGTTCTTCTATTATGCATTTGGAATGCGTGGGACCTTTCATCTTTTGTTCTTAACCTTTTGCAAAGAAATAAATTCTTCATCGAGAGCAAAATGGTGATTTCTCATTTCTTACAACTTCCTACATTCTTTTCTTCATCAAATTCTTGTTTGAAAGGTGAAGCTATGCATTTTTTTCCATTAGATGTGGCAGGTGAGGTCCTTTTTGAACTTATCACTTTTGGTGATTTTGGAACAAATGTCATATTTTCCCGCATCCTCGCCGGTACTTGATTGGCCGAGCAGTTTTGATAGAAGTTCGGGTGATAGATCCATTTTATTCTCTAACACACTACGTAAAAGGGTGAAAAGTTATAAAATGACCCATGGCCCCACCCAAGCGAAAGGATAAATTCAAGTTGAAATCCACAACAAATCAGAAAGGGACACATGTTCATGTTGAAAATTCAATGGCAGAGGCATGGACTTTCGGGGAAAGGGTGGAGTTTTCTCCTTTTTGAAAATTGATAAATAACGAGGCACGTCCCGCAACCAATCGTGTGATGCCATGTGTTGAAGAATCAGAAAGGGACACATGGCCATTTTTCAATTCACAAGCGCTGTGGTGGACTGGCAAAGGACTTTGGGAAATTTATCCTTGTTTCCACAAAAGGAGAAAAGTTCTAAAATGGCCCGTGGCCCCGTTCATGCGAAGGGAAAATTTCTAAGTTAAGGCCCACAAGATTGGAAAGGGACACCTGGCCTACGTTGAAAAGTCAATGGTAGGGGCACGGACCTTCGGGGGAAAATTTGGAATTTTTCCCCTTTTCAAAAATAGATAAAGTATAAAACTGAAGCGCATTCCCGCACCTAGTCAGGTGATGCCACGTGTTGAAGGATGAAATCGGAACAATGGGCCTACGGGGGAAATTGATAATTTGAGCCTTTTTCACCAAAAGGTAAAAATGTTGCAAATTGAGCCACGACCCCTTTTTTCAATTGTGGTGTGCCACATGTTACCATTCAAAAGTCAAAGCGGGCTA
Organism: Taxus wallichiana var. yunnanensis; assembly: GCA_018340775.1. NCBI lineage: Eukaryota > Viridiplantae > Streptophyta > Pinopsida > Cupressales > Taxaceae > Taxus > Taxus wallichiana. Next base: position 148,758,960 of record CM031236.1, on the reverse strand, counting down.
GTGGAGGATTTTGAGAATTTGATATTTTTGTTAAAAAGAGTTTAAATGGCAGATTTGAACCACATCTCCTCATCCACTCAGATAACACCACGTGTCTGGCTATTGGCAGAGCTATGGGATGGTGGAGCAAAATGAGAAATCATGCTTTTTCTACCTAATTTCGTGAAGTGCAGCTCTTCCCGGGGCCGCCGTCTTGATCTTGCCATGTGTAGGGTCCAAATTTGAAGGCAAAGGGTGGAAAAGATATCCAAATGCACTCATCTGGTTTTTAACGCCATTAACAAACCAGAGCTCTACAAAATGCAAAAATGGATCATTCTTCATTCTTTTTCTCTATATTCTTGTCGTTTCCCCATGAGATGCATTTTTGGTTTATTATGGAGCCAAATTGATAAGTTTGAAGGGATGTAAAGTTTAATCATTAGAAAATGGAGTTTATCGGGCATACGTGATAAAAAAGGGAGAAAACTTACCAGTAAGCACTTGAGTGCTATGAAAGTGGTTAAAAGGTGGAAATGGTAGGACCACATGAAGAAGAAAATCATGAGATGCCCCCTGCTAAAATAATCATGCTCAAACTAACAAAATATTCACCTTTTGAACCTCTAGTTTTAATGAGTGTATTTGTTTCATGTCACTTTCCAAAAGTGGATCTGTAAAAAACATTATTCCTTTCAGATATTCTTTTCTTTAGAAAAAAGTATGGATGTATACGAATTGTTATAAGAACATGGTTTTGGCCAAGGAAAAAGGGGATTTTGATTTTTTGGGAAGGTTGTAAATTCTAAAGTAATTCAATATAGAAGTTCTTTCTTTTCTTATTTTTCTCTATTATATATCTCTCTCCTAGTTTGATTCAATGGATCATTTATTTTGCATTCAATAGAAACTTTGTGTTCTCGTCTGTGCAATCCTCAGAACTTTGTGTTTGCAAATTTACATGAGTGGTGAAGTAATTGATCCTTTTCTATATTTTCTCGGTTCAATGTGAGTAGGGAGATACTTTGTTATTTATATTTCCCAAAAGCATTGTTATTTTCTTCCTTCCCCCATCTCTATATTCTTCCATTCCTTCTGATTGATAATCTTTTAAGTATGAAAACATTACAGAATATCAGGGTCCAAACATTGAGAGTTTCATATCTTTACATTTTTTTTCCTGTTTTAATAAGGGAACCTATCCCATTAAAGAGGAGGGACTTGTTGTCCACTGACTATGGTTTCAACCCATGTTCCATCCTGAAACCCAACAACTCCACTCCTAGATCATCTACATGAGCAATAGTCTTATGGTAACAGTCCACTCTAGCCCTATGTGTGACAACCAATCCATGCCTAAATGACACCATAAGATCCTAATGGAAGAATTCAAAGATCTGAGGTAGTGGTGAAGGGTCCTAAATCCACTGCACACTACTTAACTAAGGAGTATAAATAAATTTTTGCTCTAGAAGCCATCTCAACAACCCAACTACAACCCTACCTAATCGCCACCAACTCGCAACGCTCTACTAGGGATGGTGTAATAAAATAATCAAATGAACTAGAATCAAATAATATAGAGGTAGAGATACCACAAATACTACATGTCATCTATATCACGGTACTCTAGTGCTTAGCCTGGTGGTTCTCAACCGCTACGTAGATCCGATGAATTCGTGCCATATCTCTAATAGTAAGCTTTGATATTTACATCTTACCCATATTGTTAGGGTTATATGGGTAATCTCTCTAATGATGTCTAGCAATGCCATAACCATAATAGCTGTCTAGTCCTCTCTAGTGAGATGCAAATGCAACGTATTCTGTGAGGTCCGAGCTATCGATCCTAACGATTTGGGTATGGACTACCGAGGTCTCTACCGGTAAGCTCCTACCGACCGAGCTCTCCCTTGCACCCCGTGTCCAGATGGGACCCTAGCAGGAGGCCTTATACTCCATCCTTTATGTGCATCAAAACTTTGAGGAGGTCTATATGGTGGGGTGATTTTTACTACCGTTGGTGAGGTGGTCATTGTGGTTGCCTCGAACAAAGCCTATCCTAAACTTTTTCCACCATGTGCGTGATGAATCGACCCCCTCAACTGCTATCCTACATTTTCTCGATGTGGCTCCAAACTCGTCTTTATTCTTCTACATCTTCCTTGTGTCTCCTCTCGTATTATAGGCGTTATCCACGGCTTCATCTAATGTTTATGGGTAGTGAATGCGCACCACGCCACCCGAGTCCAAGTTCGGGCCCCCGATGAACCTCGCGAATCAGACCTTCTCATCCTACATGTAGTCAACGTCAAGAGTAGGTCCAAAAATTGACTCATACTCGCCTATAGTCATCAATGCTTGACAGAGGTCATGAAACTTGTTTATCCACCGCCGAATAAACCTCCAAGATAAGTACCTGCTCCTAAACTTCTCCTTAAAGAGCTCCCAGTAACCGTCTCGAATAAACATGGAGCTTTTGCTCTCTGGTCCTCCACAAAACTAGCTCCATCCCTCGAAGATGGATGGAAACACGTGCTTTCGTGTTAAGTCTAGTACAAGGGTAGAGCTCGAAGCATCCGCTCAAGCTCACTAACCACACCTCTTCCCGAAATCCACCAAGATCTCCAATAGTGAGATGGTCGTAGCTTTAAGATCTCCCTTATATAGTTTGCATCTATGGATTGGTGACCCATAGGCCTCTTTACATGCTCATTTCTAGGCTTAGGGGTCCAAGACCTATCCCTGTGTCCCGAAATCTTGTCTCCCTATCCCCTCAGCGGTGACTCCGCTCTAGGCCGACTCCACGCTGGAGTTCTCTACTTATCCACCTCACCGCGCTCAGGAGATGCAAGAGCCTCAATGGATGGATCCCTATCATGTCTGGTTGATTATCCTCCTAAGGACCCTTCGTGTATAAAGTGGGTACGACATCGTAAAGTGTCTCTAAAATCTGGGGTAGAATGGCAGCTATGACCTGCTTTGGAGGTGGTATATCTAGGTCCATGTGAAAGGACCCCTTGTCTCATCTGCGCCTCCGGCACAGACCAAGGTAAGAGTTAGTTCATCTTTCTAGGTTTTATTCCATTTTTCTAAGTTTACTAAAATATACCATTCTTTAGACAAGTTGTTTTCTAGGTTAAGTATTGTGTTAGGTTTAATATCGTACTAGGTTTAATGTTCATGCCTCACATTTTCCTATGTGTTCAAGGGTCCAAGATTTTAACCCATGGCTCTGATATCAAGTGTAACGCCCACTAAAAATGCTTGCACAAGACCCAATAACAACCTAGATTTAGTTAGAAAAGTTAAGGATTTTTTTTTAAAAAGTGTGCCCACAAAAGTTTGTTAAAATGATAGCTGCCACATTAATGTCTCTAAGGAGATGACACAAATAAGAAAATAATCCATGATAACACAATATTTAAAATCTACATTAACTTTAATACATTGATCTGATTAGGCAAGTTTAATCTCCCTAAAGATTATTTAAATAGTAAATTATTTCCTACTAAGTTGAATCTCCCCCATGGGGTGTCAAGGGTAGAAGTGGCCAATGAAATTAAATACCAAGGTTATTTAATTTCAAAAGGATGAAACAACTAAAGCAAGGTCCCATATCAAAGTTGGGTTTGGAATAATAGACCCTTCATTACTCGATAAAGTGACCCTTAAAAATCAACCCATATTTTGAAATTAAAACATTTAAATCAAAAGGAAATTTACCACTCACCTACTCACCACCTAATTTTTTGTAGGGATGAATCTCATCCCTCGGATGGATTCAATTTCGTCCCTTGATGTGGAAAAAGGGGAACCAACTCTAAAACATCTTTATGAAGTCTCCTTTCTCATTTCACTTGCCTCATTGTTTCTAATTGGTTCTGCGGGGTTATCGGAGGAGGAAGGGAATCCATTAGAGGTCACTCCAAGCTTTTGAAAGGCTTTCAAGTTTGTTATTCTCTTTCTTTTTATTAGTTCACACCTCGCCTAGGGTTTCAAAATGTATATATATTTTATTTATCTTGAGTCCATTTGATCTTCCCAAATGGACATGTGATTCTACCCACTTTATTTAAATATCTACAATTGGTCAATACTTTTATTTTGAGAGAGTATATATACATATATATGTATATATACTTTTATATCCTTGTTTATAATAATATATATAAGCAATCATTTATTATACATGTTTCTTTTTTTTTAAAAAATAGCTTAAAAACTCTGAATCCTCATTAGAAATATATATATATATATATATATATATATATATATATATATATATATCCATGGCTGTAGTTTGAACTCACAAATGCACTACATTAAAAACTACACAGGTTACATTCTGTATAGACCGCATTGGGTATGGTGGGTTTTGGTTATATGGGATGACAATGTTTGGGGGCATGGGGACCGTAGGCGACCCCAACCCCCCAACCCCAATCTATAATAAAACACGACCCTTCTACAAATACAGTACGACCCCATACCGACTTCTCCCTTTCTTTTTAAATTTGGCTTTCACTTTAATTAAAATTTGTTTTATGTAATACGTATATAATATATATATATATATATATATATATATATATATATATATATATATATATATATATGTGTGTGTGTGTGGATGTATGTATGTATGTATGTATGTATGTATGTACACACACGTATATAAAAGTAAAATTTGAAAATTACATTGGATTAAAGAGAATTCTTATTAATATAATAAGGTTAATAATTTGTTAATGAGTTAAAAACAATAGTATATTATTATAATAATAATAGGACATATATATATATATATATATATGAAAAATTTCTCATTCTAATAACTATTTCCTTGTCAATAATATTTAAAATATTACTAACCCTACCACTTAATAAAAAAATTGTTGAGGTACTAGTGTTAACAAGTTGAGTTTCACTTATAGATTTTTTTTAATTTATTTTATACTAAAGCTTTCTTCTTTAAAAATTTTATAAGCTTGTATGAAAGGTAGAGGCGGACTAAATTTCTTTTCCCCTTACTAATATTACAAATTTTATATATTTTGTAGATCAACCATGTAACAATTTAAAATTTAAGTCCTTCCCACCCACTTGATATAAAGCTCAACTTTTCTACAACAATATAAGGAAATGCAAGAAGATAATTTACTTTTCAATGCATGCCTTAAGTAATATATGAACTTTAATATTTCTTCATTCTCATCTCTAATAATACAAATACAAAAATGAAGACAACTTTCCTTTCCTACAATACAACTTTCAAACAAAGTAATGAACTTTCTTTTCCATTTCACAACTAGTTCACACAAATTTTTCTTTCTATTTTCAATATACAAATATTTGAATGTAAACTCTTCTCCACAAGATTATTACAAATTCCTCCACTAAAGGTGGGAAATAATACAAGAATGTAAATAAAGGAACTACAATAATACAAGTTACTCCACTCTAAGTGGGAATAAAATTAAATTCTTCACAAATATAAGTTCTCAAGGTCTCCAACAACACTCCAAGCTCCACAACCCCAAGCAAGATAGCTCTCTCAAGATTATTTGATTCACAAAAAAATGGGGGGTGAGGCAACGCTCTCCACCCAACCAAGACATCCAATTAAAATGAGAAGCCATCCTATTTCATTGGCCCCCGATCCACAACCACATCACAAAGGAAGATGATTTGAACACGAAAACAAGCTTCCACAATACTTAATAAACATAGTTTCATAATCTATTCCATCCACATTCGAACACAACAACAACACAAGAAAGAAGAATCAATAAAACAACAATATGATAAGGCTTATCAAGAAAGCCAAAAGAGCAAGACCTATGGGAGGCCATTTATGCCTCCCAATGGGAATGGGTGCTCTCCTTAAAGCCTCCAATGAATATCTCAAATCCACTAAAACTCTTATACCTCCCTCGAGTACCCCTTTATGCCTCCATAATCATATGCCTCCCTCAATCTCTTATGCCTCCCTCATAGCAAGAACAAGAAGAAATGCAAGAATTCCTCATACAATGTGGGGCACCCAACCCAAACTCCCTCCACAAGAAAGTAAACTCTTATGCCTCCCTACATGAAATATCCCCATAGTCTCCTCCTACTCCAAACTTAGGCAATCTACCCATACCCAACAAACATTCCAAAGGAAAACAACACTCAACACAAACATATAAACACAAAATAAAAACATAATTTAAACAAAGGTGAAGCTCCTACCTCTCCATAGTAGAGCTTGTTCCAAGAATGAATTTCCAATCTCCTCAAAACCAAGCAAGCATCCACAAGGCTCCAACAATCCACAAGCACTCCCAAAAATCTTCTAACTCTCCAAAATACAAAAGTCTAAAATAATGAAGTAACCCCTAAATAAACAAAAGAGTAACAATAAATAGAAAAGGGAGAGAGGTGGATGAGGTGGCTTAATTTAGGATGCCACATCACTCATCCTTAATTCCACATAAGGAGTCACACCTCAACCCCAATGCACCATAAATTGGTGGGTGAGAGGAATTGACAAGAAACTTACATAGACAAATAAAGTCCACACCCCCAAAGGAAAAAATTAAATATTTAAAACAAAGTACAATTAACATTTCACCTTTTTCTCTTCCCAAAACACCTAATGGGGTCTAATTTTGACCCTCAAACCTATTGGAAGGGTTGGTATATCAATTTAAGAGGTGTGGGACAAGTTTAACTTGTCCCAAAATCCTTTAAAATTTTCCTTTAAGGTCAAATTCGAGTTTCCCATGAAGGGTAGAGTGTACAACACTTAAGATCTCAAGCAATCAACACACAACACAAAATCTAAGAACTATTCAAGTCTAATAAATGAACTCCTTTTTGGTCACATCTTTTATTAGTATAGACAAGGTGAAATTACCTTAAATAAGACACTACAACCCATTAAAAATAAAGGGGGTAAACATACATCCAAAATTTAAATAATTAAAACAAGTAAATCACATTACTAAAAGAAACACATGCTACCGTTAATTAAAAAAAAGGGAACTAATAATAAAAGACAACACATGACCCTTGGTCACATTTTTCCCATTAACCAAATTCAAACACATACACAATTACATGTTTCCATGGTGACCCTAGTTGAATTCATCTATATTTCCAATGTGATTGGTCTCCAATCCCCCAATGTTTGTTGTGAATATTTTTTCCTACAAAACACATAAATACCCTCTTCGCCTCGTGGCCGCATTAAAAACATCTATGATAAAACATACAATGAAAATATAAAATCATTTATATATGAATTCAATATCACCTACGAAATTATGATATTATTTACAATTTATAAAGCAACATTTCTATCCCACATTTCATCCATGTTGAGATGATCACTTACACTAATGCAATTATCAAAGGTCTACTCAATATGACAAAATATATCACATGTCAAAAATATATATGTATATATAATTAACCATGTCAATAAGATATCAACATCAATATAAAATGTCTCTAATAACCTCATGCATCAAATATGAATTGAATCAACAATGTACCCAAAGATATCTAACATCTAATCATCATGCTAAACCAAAAGCTACAATAATATCCATAAGTATGGTCGATAGTATAAAAGTCAATAACAAAATGTGTCAAGGGAAGTGGGCACTACAAAAATAGAGGTGTCATGCTACAAGTACTAGAGTGATGTTTTCCTATATTCCCACAATGTGGTGAAATGTTAATAAATCATTGTTAGTACTCACATAGGAAATGGTATATGAGTTACATGTTTGTAATTATATGAAAATTACTCACGCAAATAAGTAAATATTAAAATTGTTACAATTGTTAAATAAACAAACTCATTTAACAATATTAGTTATGTGAGTTATAACAATTCATGTAATTTAATTGAGTTATTATACGAGTGTTTATAGAAATCCTATAATTTAGATAAGAGACTCCTATATATATGTACATTTTGGATGAATGTAATTTAATATAGGAAATTCTTATTGAAATTTAATCATGTGCCGAAGTATTTTATTATATGAGTAAATTTACATTTGGTATTAGAGTAGGTTAATCAAGTAAAAAATAAGGAGTGCTAAATATATTATTTGAATTTCTATTGAATGATTGATGTGTAGGTCAACCATTGCTGATCACCTCAATTCATGGTAAAACCATAAATAATTATTACTTGATTTGTAATAGTGAAGAAGCCATAATTTGTGTCTATCAGATGTAATTATCACAAAATCTATTCATTTAATGGATATAACATCTTGTAAAAGTTAGATGTCATGTAAATTCTTGAATTTTTCTTTTCGTGGCAATGCTTTTAAATTAAATAAAATCTATGATGTTAAAAATTCAATAACAATAGCTACTTTGTGAGTTGATTACCATTCAATTTTCTATATGTGCTATCAAGCACTTAAACACTCATACTCTTCATCAATTTGACTTAGGGTTAAGCAAGACACATTTGTCACACAAGAAGACATGCAATTAGTGTTAACCAAGACACAATTTTCACACAAAAAGACATACAATTGTGAAAATGAAATGGTTAAAAAATACAAAACATCATGTCATGCTAATTATTTTTTAAAAGTGTTGACATTATAAAAATTCTAAACAATAGCGATGGTTCTAGAAGACCAAAAATAAAAGATCATTATGTTTCTACAAAACTTGTTAACTATGGGGAGGAAAGTGAAAAATAAGGAAGAATAAACTATAAATAAATAAAAGATGACATAAACAAATAATAAGGAACAAAGAATCAATATTTAAACAATATATTCTAAAAACTAAAAATGAAAAAATTGTTGAAAGTTTCATAAAGATTTATTTGGTAAAGAAAACACTACATCACACGTTGTTTAATCTTTATGTAAATTATTTAAGAAGATATATAATGTAGCCAAATTAAGAACAAAACAGATATACTGCAAATAATATGAACTCCAAAAGAAAATAGATCTCCTTCTTTGTTATCAAATAATGAATTACAATGTTTCCTAAATAGGAAAAAAACTCCCAACTCGAGTTGCCAACTAAACTCTAGCTAACTCGACTAAATCTACTCTAGGTGGTGGAAATTACTATTTTTAGCAGCTTTACTAGAACTCGCTATTCTTAGTAAGTTCGCATGCTTAATCCTACGGCACGTAAATTGCCACGCATCTTCTACATCCCTAAATTAGAGGAATTGCCAACTTTCTAACTCATAATGCAATTAATAGACTAAAATTAACTAATGCTCAAAAATAGGAAAAAACCGAACTATAACTTAAATCCAAATTTTCACCTCAAAATGGCGGATTTAGGGCCCAAAACGTGTGTCGAAACTTGCCCCCAACTAGTAGAGGCAGTCAGTTGCCGCTCCGCTGCTTCGTCTCATCGAAACACGTGGTTTCAAAAAAACGGACTCAAACAGACACCCAGAGCTCAAGTTATGACCTTGTCAACTTCCTGCTAATTTCAGCGCATCAATATATTCTATCATTGAATTTCATGATATGCAATATTTGCTTAATATTTTTCATTTTAACTAGGTTAACAAGCCTTTTTTAATCAATTCTAAAAGACAAGCGTAGGAATATGGTAATGAAATGTTTGAGACACATGAGAGATAACATTACATTTCATTTTTTAGATCGTATAAACCAAAATGTAAATTGGTTTTCCCTCAACATTAACACCTTTGGCAAAAGGATAAATGGAAAATAAATAAACTAATCATGTAAAACATCTTTACAATGGTTTAAATAACAATGTTTCATTATTATTATTTTATTATGGCAAAATCTAAAAGCGAGGATTATAAGTTACATGTGGCCCTTATAATTGTACCAGGAGGTGATATTACTGCTTTCTAATATTATTGTGATTTGCAAAATATATTTCAGGAATATTTATGTTAGATGAAATATTCCCAACCAACAATTTAAAAAAAATTAAACGATATTTTCTAATTCGGTGGTCTAGTTTTGAATATGATTAAGTAATTTTACAAAATTGATTAAATAACCTATATTAGTTTCTCTTTTTCATGAATTACAACTGGAACAGATGTCATCCATATGTCTCAGAAGTAAAACAATTGACAGAAGAAGAAAGGTGTAGGATGGTTTTAGTGACCGGGGATTACCATGTTCATCGTTTAAACCGCCTAGGATTCCGTCATTGAAAAGACAATATGTTTTTGCATATATGCGTCCAAGTGATACGGTAAAAGACATACTTTACTGTTATGCACTGTCTTTTGTAAATTATTGTATGTTTTGCTAACGGGCAATGCACCGTCACTACTGCTTTGAAGAGTACTAGATACGGCATACAGCCTGATGGTGTATTAGTACAAATGTAGCTGTTTCATACTTCTTCATAAACTGCCAATGGAAAGATTTATTAATGATGTGTTGACTTAAATGAGGCACATTTTTCTGTTGTGTTATTTTCGATTTTTCTGGCAACAATCAATTTGTTAAGATAGGTGAGGTTTACATAGAATGAAACAAGACATTTAAAATTAAATTAGATAATAAAAATATGTATGTGGAATTTTAATTTTATATATTTAACTGTGTAGAAATATTGTTTTCATGAGGATTGAAATTAAGTTCCATGAAGAAAATACTGCCGTCATGTTTAAGGATTCCTTTAATCTCAATTTAAGGTTATTTTTCATTAACACTATATGAAATTTCATCATTATTTTTCACATGATGGATATATATGTCAATTGTGTTTTCTAAAGCCCGATAAAAATAAAGACCAGAGATGTTTTATCTTGTTTATTCCTGACACTTCAATTTCAATTAAAAATGTTCAAATTAATTTCTTCACATACAAAAAGTTTCAATAATATCGAATATTACTTTAAAACTATCAAACAACATAATCTAAATTTATAAAACAACATACATTTTATTGATTTCATAATCTATAATTTTCAAACAAGAAAGTAATTGATTTTCACTATTTTTTAAAATATTTTTCTTTATTTCTCTCTTATATGTATTTTTTGCAAATAAAATTACCATGTAATTCCTTTTGTATCCTCTGTATCATTCTTGACGTCTAATAAATATTACTATCTAAATTAACCTAGAAATAAAATTATTGTCAGCATCGACGAAATAATGGGTTGCACATAGCAAAATTTTCAAAAAGAAAATCGAGAAACGAGAACATGCAGCTGACAACTGATGGAGACGCGACCATGGCCAAATATGCATTCACCAGAAGCCAAATTGTGGGCCAAAACTGTCGTTTATTAGAAGTCTGGATGGTGACACACACGACAGGTTGTACATCGTTTAAAATCCAGGAGGCTTTAACGTCTAGTGTTTTGCAAATAATAGAAAATAGGTTTAGAAAACGAAACACCATTTTACCCTGCCAACAACTCCACGTGAGTTGTGAGGATCAACCAGAAGAAGGATCTGCTGGAAAAGCTGTCTCCAATAGAGTGCAGTTCCCCGTGGGGTTTTTCTGAAATATTTATGCAGTGGTCCATCTGATTTTGAAATTTTGGCGTCATCGACTACATAACAGAGCATATTATCATTGGCGAGGAATCTCATTGGCATGGTAGGGTCAACATAATATGACCTGATTGGTCCACAGTGGGACCTACCAGGTTTGTGTGTGTTGTTTAAGGCAATCCATGGAGGATCTTGGACATAGATGACTTTGCAGGCTTATCCAAAAAGTTTACAGTTTGCAGTGTCGAAGCTATGACAATGATACGACTAGTTTGGAGTGTTAAAGCTAAAGAGGCCCGCGATGGCAATAGAGGAAAATATACAGGAAAAACGAAGAATAACCATTAGTTTGGTTCATATGTATATAATTATTTTCTACGTAGACTATGCCAACATTCCCCCCTTATTACATTATTCTTGCAAATGTAACCCCTAAAAAGTTCAAATTTCACTTTTCCAAGAGATTTGGTGAGAATATCAACTACTTGTGCTTCTGTAGGACAATATTGGAGCTGAATGTGATGGTTCAAGACATGTTCTCTTGAATGAAATGACAATCAATCTCAATATGCTTTGTTCATTCATGAAAAACAGGATTCTGCATGAGCTTCAACACACTTTGATTGTCGTAATAGAGAATAGGTGACTATTTTTCAGAATGCCCATGTCATCCAAAATGTGACATAACCATATCGCTTCACACACAGCTCCTCGTGTGGCATGATATTCTACCTCTATGGATGAAATAGAAACAACATTATGTTTCTTGCTTATCCATGAGATAGGTCTAGATCTGAGATGAAAAATGTATCATGTGGTTGACTTCATGTCATCAATAGATCCGCATGTGGTCCGAGTCGACGTATCCTTGTAAGAAGAATTGATCATTCTTCTTATATTCTAGACCATAATCAAATTCCTCAGACATATCTCAAAACATGCTTTGTTGTAGTCCAATGACATTTCTTCAGCTCTTGCATGAACCTAGAAAGATAGCTGACAACATAGCATAAGTTTGTCTAGTATATGTCAAGTAGATGAGTTTTCCAACAAATTTCCTATAGAGAGTAGCATCTACTTGAGGTGAGTCCTAGAATCGTGAAAGTTGCAAACCTTTTTCCATGGGAGTGGATATAGGTTTACAATTTGACATTTGTACTTTTCTAGGAGTGTCTTGGCGTATTTTATCTGGGAGACAAAAATGTGATGCTTTTTTTCCATATCTCCAAGCCAAGACAATAATGTAGTAGCCCCAAATCTGTCATGTCGAAGGTTCTTTTGAGATCATTCTTCACAATATCAACACTGATCTTCTGAACCAAAGTGATCACAAGATCATCCACATACACAACAAGAATGAAAATTTCTTTTCCTACCTTCTTTATATACAAATTTGAATCTAAGGGGCTACGAGTGAACCCATGTTGTAAAAGGTGATCATCTATCTTGATATACCATGCCCTTGGAGCTTTCTTTCATTCCATACAGTGATTTGATGAGACGACATACCTTTTAGGATGCTCTTCATCAACAAATCCTTTAGGTTGGGTCATGTACAATTCTTCTTTCAGATCATCATTTAGGAAAGCACTCTTTGACGTCCATCTACTGAAGTCTCCATCCTTTCTATGCTGCTAGTGTAAACTAACTCGATGGTCTTGATCTTCACAGTGGGTGCAAAGGTTTCTTCATAGTCAATGCCCTCTTTTCTGAGCATATATTTTTTTCTAAAATTGTCATGCTTTATGTTTTCATGGATCCATCTACCTTATATTTTGTCTTGAAAACCCATTTGCAGCCTATGGGTTTCTTTCTTGTAGGAGATCGACAAGTTCCCATGTCTGATTTTGCATGAGTGAGTCATATTTTGCATCCATGGCTTCTTTCCACTAAGGTTGACTTAAGTGCTTCATGAACATTATCAGGATCAAAGCTATTAATCAGTGAACTCATGAGTGAAAAATTTACCTCATTTCTTGTCTAACTCCTCATTTTGACTCGGATGAAGTATCTAGGAGTTATTGCAAATGAGATTCTTTGATGGTGCTTTGTACCCACTTGGATGAGAACTCATGGTTGCTTTTGTGAAGAACTATTTGTTGACGTGAGGATGGATGTGAGTAACATTCTCCAATTCTCCAAGGTCAACATATAGCTCCCCCTTATCACATTTTTTTCTCGAGTAGTATCCTCTAGTTGATCATCTTATTCAGAGACTAGTCGGTGAGAGGTGGTTAGTAATGGTTCTTTTGTTGTTACTGAGTCAAAGGATGACTCATCACAAACCACGTCTTGACTCTCATATATTTTCTTTGTCTCAGGATCCATGAGACAATATGCCTTCCAGTAGTTTTATAGCCAACAGATGCATGGGAGTGTTTTTGGCTCGAATTTCTTTCTTTTACTAGTTAGGACATGCATGTATGTTGTGCAACCAAATACTCGTAAATGAGAAATTGATGGATTTCTACCACTCCATACCTCTTCTGGCATTTTATTTTATAGAATATTTTTGGTGCCTTGTTGAGAAGATAAAAATTGTTTGTACTGCTTCAGCCCAATATCGATCCTCCAGCTTTGTTTATTGATAGCATACAGTGAGCCATCTCCATCATTGTGTGATTGCGTCACTCAACAATGTCATTTTTCTGGGGTGTGTAGGGAGCAGTCAGGTTCTTCTTAATGCCTTGTTGTTTAGGAAGGCCAAGAACTTCTTTGATGTGAATTCCCCCTCGATCTAGAGTAGAGTAGAAGTGGTTGTCGGTCTCTTTCACAACACATTGATAGAAATTCTGAAAATGGTGAAGAGCCTCACTCTTCTTCTTCAGGAAAAACACCCACATCTTTCAAGAGAGTGGTCATCCATGAATAATTGGAAGTACTTGTATCTTGAAAAAAGCAGGTAGTGGTCCATTCAAATTGGTATGAACTACCTCTAGATGCTTGCTTGGCATGGAAGGTGCTCACCTTAAATGGATCCCTGTGTTGTTTTCCTATAAGACAACTAGGGAAAATAGGAAAGGAACTGGACAATTTGGGAAGTCCATGTACCATTTCTTTTGAACTCATATGATGCAATGAACTAACCGACAAGTGACCATATCTAAAATGCCAAAGGAAGGAGATTCTACTATTGAGGTAGATAAAGCTACTACAGAAGATGAAATAATATCTAAAGAAAATAACTTATCTTTTTGAGAAATCTCTAGAAAACCATACCTTTATCTTGAGATCAAGCATGATTTGATGCCATTTTGGACAAGAAATTCTACCTTTAGATGATGATTTAGAGCTGAATTACTGAAAAGAGGTTGCTTAGTCAATCCAAGAACATATAGTACCTTTGTAAGCATACATTTTCGTGGTCCTAGAGGAATGGTAACTTGGCCTATTCCTTCTGCAATGTACTCTTTGTCATCTACTATCCGAACCCGATCTCCAGTGGGTTGTTCGTTCAGTGAATCAAACAACTTCTTGTCACCTGACATATGCTTACTGGCACCCGAGTCTATCAACCAAACTCTCTTCATGGGTTGTGAAGTCTGAGAGACTAGTACAGATTCTTACCACAATTGGCTCCTTCTGGTGTCTCCTCATCGATTCATCATATTGCCCACTAAAATGTGAGACCTGTTACATGGAGTTTGGAAAATTTTGGAATAATGTTTTTTTATTTTAAAAATATTTGTGCCAGATTACAATGATGCAATGTCATTTCACTATTGTTTTAGAACAATTCTACCATTTACTAGAACATGACTTTCATGTTTGTGCTTGTGTTTGATTTTACGGGGACATCTTTGATATTTGAGCTACGATGTGGATTTGATAAGTGTTTTATCCTAGGGTCATTTGGGTGTTGATGGCCTCTCTCACGATGTTTAAATTCTTAACTGCCACTATTTTTTTAGATACATTAACACACTCAAAACTTTCCCTCAAGGGGAGTCATCATTGATCGGCATGAATTTTTTCCTCATCGTTTCTTTCCATTGATAACTAAAGTAACCTCAACTTCTAACTAACCCATAAGAGGGTACATTAGGGCCATTGGGTGAAAATTTCCCCTTCGTGAGCTGGACCTTGGGCCAAAATCTTATTTTTTTTCCCAAAGGGCATGTTGGCGGGCCGTGGGGAAATTTTTTTCTAATTTTCCCCATGGGGTAAGAAACTCAATTTTCATATGCACGCCCCACATCATCACTTTTACTTAGCATATGGCATTATCTTTGGCACTAGCCATTTCATATTTCATGAGTTCATCGGTGGGGTGGCAGCTGTTTGGGAAAATTTGCCCCATAATCCTTAAAATGAAAGATCTTTCACATCATTTATGATTCTAGGCCACAAATCCGTGCCCTTTGATTTTCCCAAGAGTAGAGTTTTGGTGTAGACATCAAGATAAAATACAAATTTTTTATTTATTTATTGGTTTCAAAGATATTAATTTTTCAAAATGAGGATAAAGTTTCAGATTCCACCCTTCTTGCCATGCCAGTGGCGCACTTTAAGTAATTGACCATCGATTTTACTTCGTCTTCACAAGAAATAAATAAAAGCATAATTCTTCTCAAATTTTCTCAAACTTGCTTTGCTATGCAGCTAAGAAAAAGGAAATACTCATGCCTCCAGTTCGTCAAAGACCTTTGCAAAGAAGTACCTCTCGTGAGCCATTTGGAAGAACCCGATTTGAGGAGCCTCGATGAAACTGTGGGGCAATTCTTTTTCCTCTTTCAGCAGTCCTATCGTGTCATTCATGCTTGACATTGGGCATGGCTTTGTAAGATTTTCTCCGGGATTTTAATGGCAATTTTTTTAAAAACTATTTAGCAAGTCGCTGCTCACTTTTTGGAGAGCTCATTGGTCCCTTCCAGGCAAAGTCAAGGACTTTCACATTGGCAATTAGCTCTGCCTGACCATTTGTACCAGAACAACAAAAGCATATTTTGATAAAGATTTATACAAAACCATGTTAAATGATCTAATAATTTTAACATACAAAGTCACGATTAAATTTTCATTATAAAAGTTTGGCTCAAATTTTTTTCTTCTTCACCAAATGCTAAACAAAACATGTTGCAAGATTATTATAAGAATTTTGTTGATTTGAGGCTCCTTCCACGTGCATGGCCAGAGTAATCTTTTTTGATTCTTTCAAATTTAATTTTTTTCAACTTCTAACAAAGACAATTAAAAGATTTGCTTCAAAAGCAAGCGGCATTAGAAAAAGAATTTCTTAGGCAATAGATTTAAAATTTCAACGCAGAAGATCTTTTTATTTGTACTGGTGCATTTTGAACTTCACACTTAAATCAATTTAAATTTACATTTTTTTCTCAGCAATCTTCCACGTGTAAATTTGAGGTCAAAAAAAGACAAAATACACCAATTTTCCTCTCCATGGAGTTGATCCTTCACGCTACAATTCAAAAAAGGATTCCACGTTGAGAATGGTCTATCTCTAACAGCCGATTGGTCTTCCTTCATCCCAGCCATTTAAAGTAGTTCCACGTCTTGCCTTTCTTCAAAATGTAGAAACAAAAATTAATGCTCTTATTTTCAACGTAGCTTTTCCAAGAAAAAGATAATGCATTTTCTTCACCACGGCATGACTTCCACGCTGGTAGTTCCAAGCTTTGTTTCTTGCATACTAGGGATTTCAAATGCAAACATTTTAAAGATAACAATGCTTTTGTTTTTCCAACAAGGTAACAATTCCATGGAGGAGTTCAATGAATATTTTACAATTATTTTCATATATATTTTCAATATATCATAGTTTGTACAAATTTATAGTGAAGAGAAATAACAATACTCCCCTAATGAAAGGAGAGGTTACAATACAGAAGAATAATCAGATACATTAAAACAAATTCTCAATAATATTAATTATTAGTTATGTAATCTATCCCAAAATTCATGCATGATAAATTAAATTTCCTTATCATAGATTTCAAAGAAATTAATCTGAAATAGAGATCATTTCACTTTACAAATTTCATAACTATAAAATCACTTTACATTTCCAAGACATGTTATTTACATCCACTTGTGATTGAGAAAGGTTACAAAAAAAGGGGATATTTCATTTCACAAGGACTCTCTTCCTTCTGTTATCATCTATGTCTCATCTAATCATGTGATTTTAATCTTTTAATTCTAAAAGGCTCGGATGGCAACTCTTCCCCCAAACCCCTCTAAGGTTCCATCTATTTGAGGAGAAGCCATCCTTCTCATTAGCCCCCGAAGAGTCCTAACCCTCCTTAATGTAATAAGAAATGTATTTCAACTCATTGCAACAATTTTAAGGATATTTTGGTTTCACACAAAAATCTTTCAACATGCACATTTAAAATTAAAAATACAAAAGTGGATGGTTTTCATGAAAAAAGCTACTTCCAAATTTCATTGAAACCTCATTAAGACATAACTCAGATTCATTCTTTTACGGCCAAAGGAGCAAGAACTATGGAGGAAGATAATTATGCCTGGCAACTTGGAATTAGGTATCCACCGTTTAAACCGCCAATATAAATATCACACATATCTTTATGCCCCCAAACAAAAAACCCTCCTTATGCCCCCAAAATTTTTTATTCTCCCCAAAAAGTAAGAAATGTAAGTTAATTTGTTTTATCTATGGTTTTCCAATCCCAAACTCCTTGGAAAGATAAATTCGATGCAACTTTGTATTCCCGATGCCCTAAAACTACATGATTCCCAAAGAGGCCTACACCATACCTAGGTAGTCTTGTAAATAGCCCACACACATAGCTATAACATTCATGTTTCATAAGAAGAAATAAAAGCATATGTGAAGAGTAATTGCTCCTACCTCTCCATTAGATTTTGTTCCAATCCAATCTTTAAATGAAAAATAGTCCCAAAACCAAATGTACCAAGTATGATTTTATGATTTTTTTTTTTTTATCTCCTCCATAATCAATCAAGGAGCTCCAAACATGGATAAGGAAATATTACTATTCCCAACTTTTAGAAAACATTTTAAATATTTCATAGATACTCTCAAAAGGGAGCCAAGACACTTTGAATTTAAGGAAGATAATTAGAAGAGATGAGGTTATCCAAACTTATATGATATTACACATCTCAAATAAACCTAAGAATCAAACTAATTTGAGTTTAAGGGATAATATAAATAGGTGTTTGAAACATGAAAAAAATGTATTAAACTCTCGGTGGATCAACAAGCCCACACCCCATAAGGACCAAATTTAAAACATGCAAGATGAGTGCAATTAAATGGATTAGCAACATTGAAAAGATTTTTGCAAATCAAAATGCATTTCATGCCTGTATAAATCAACCCTCAATAATTCATAGAAATGTATGGGTTGGCATTTGGATTATGATTGGATTTTGTTTTCAGTATGATCTACACTGACTCATGGACAGACTATTGGATACCGATATTATTTTTATATGGATATATTGCATGTGTTCTAACATTGGATTTCTTCGCCATGATGAGTAGAATGTAGTTGTTGAATTTACATTACTATAATTTTGGATAATGATGAAATGCATAATTAAGTTGTGATTTAGACCTAGAAATAATGATTGATTGAATTACGTATAGATGTTAATAAATTTCATGCATATGGTTATTTTGGATATTTTGACATGGCCGCAAGGCCCGAAGGAGGTATTTTGCATTTTGCAGGAAACACAACATGATCACAACCATGAGGGGGATTGGGAACCAAACACAACAGGATGTCGGGTGGTTACAACATTTGGTCGTCAAGGCAACTAGTAAATTGTATTGTGTTACCTTTATTCTTTTATGTGTTGAGAAAATTTCCATGAGGGGGAAATTTTCTAATGTGACCAAGGGGGTAAGAATTTTAATTACTTGTTTTAACTTACTTTAGTAGGTGATTTTTTTTGTGATATCTTTTTTTAAATTACTTTTGCTAAGTATGTTTAGATTAATTTAACATCTTGTTTTAATTTTTAAGTTTTGGAGGGAAGTCAAGTGGGTGTAATTAATTTTGATGGTTGGCTCCTTGAGCCTTGTGTTTCCTCATGTATTGAATGCTTGGTTTTGAGTGTTGACCACTCCAAACTCTTTGAATCTCGAATTTGAGATTGAGGGCAATTTTGGGGGACTTGTGGGACAAGTTAAACTTGTCCCACACTTCCCAAAACCCCTTACCAACCATATCTATGGGTTGGGAATCCAAAAAGGGGATTATTTATTGTTTTGGGAAGGGAAATATGACTTTGGAGTGCACTTTTCCTCATTTTGCATTTAATTGTGCCTTAAGGCACATGGGAAGGGATGGATGTGGATTAGAGATGTCATTCAACCCAACCACCCATTTATGGTGTTTTGGGATTTGAGTTGACTTAAGGGAGGTGGTCTTGAGGATGTGTGATGTGGCATCCTACAAGGAGCCACATCACCCTCACTCTTCCTTTTGTCTATTTATGAAATTTCCTCTCTTGTTGAGGGGTTGGAGTTTTGTTTTTGTTTTGTTGAAGAGTTCTCTTTTGTTATTTTTTTTGGGAGAGAAAAGAATTGGGAGAAAGAGAAAAAGAGAGTGCTTGGACTTGCATGCTTGGATTGATTTGGGAAGGAGCTTGGACAAATTTCTTGGTTTAGGCTTCTCCAATGGAGAGGTAGGAAACCCTCTCCTTTGTTTTTCTTTCATATTATTGTTGCTTCTATGCTAAAATTGTGAAAAATGCATGTTTACTTTGGTGTATTGTGAAAATGGATAGAATGCTTATTGTGTAGTATAGGAGAGGTCTATGGGAATACTCATGAGGGAGGCAAAAGAGTAGATTAGGATATTGTGGAGGGAGTTTGAGAGGGATGCCCATCTTGGGTAAGAATGTTTACATTCTACCTTGTCTTTGAGGGAGCCATAAGAGGAGGGAGGCATAAGAGTATGGGAGGAAAAAGGGGTACTTGAGGGAGGCATAAGAGTCATAGGGGCTTGTGTTTTATTGTGGAGGGTTTTGGATGGGCATCTCATCTCAATTGGGAGGCATAAGGAAAACATTCCCATAGTTCCTTCTCTTGTTGGCTTGGATGAAAGCCTTGTTGTGAAAAGTATTGTGTTATTTGTGTTTCCTTTTGTTTTTTCTTTTACCTTGAATGTTGTGAAGAAAATTGTATTGTGGAAGCAAGTATTGTTGCCTTGAGTTGGAGACCACTCTTCATTGTGTTGTGTTTGGGGCTCGGGGGTCAATGGAGGAGATTGCTTCTCTTCTCCATTGAGTTTTGGTTGGGAGGAGAGTGTTGCCTCTCCCCCTATCTTGGTTGTGATTTGAATACTTGGAACATGGAGCATGGATGAAGAACACTATGGAGCACAAGAACCTTGTTGTCGACAATGTTAAAATATCATGTAATTACCCACCTTGAGTGGAGAAAGAAATGTAATATTGCCTTGTTTTCTCTAGTTTCCATTATTGTAAATTGTTTCACATGAAGTAGGATGTGTTGTAAAAGATTTTGAAGGACAAGTTGCATTGGAATGATAGTATTTCTTACTCTCAAAAATTATTGGAAATGTTGTGGAATTTCTTTGTGGATGTTGGGTAGAAATTACAAAGGATATACATGCTAGATCTCACTTGTTGCTTAAAAGGAGATGATTTGAAAAGCGGAATGTTAGTGTATTCCCTTTTTCTTGTATTATGGAAGAAAGGACTTAAGTTTTTTTAATAGCCTTCAATATAATCATGAAAGCATCTAGGCTCTAGTTCTACTATGCTTCTTCATTTAAGAATCCGTTGTGAAATTACTTGCAAATTAGTAAGTGAAAGGAAATCACCCCTAATTGAAATTTCATACAAATGTTTCTATTAAAATAGGTGGAAAGAAATTTTTATTGTAAAAAAATCCTAAGCTTACTTTAGCCCCTTTTCCTTTCCTCTTTTGATAATAAGAAAACTGACTTTTAATCTAATTCGTATTAAAGTATTATTAATGCCTAATAAAATATAGTCCATTAATAAATTGTAAAATATCAGCATACTATATATATTCTTACATATACCAACCAAACATACTAATGTTAATTATCTGTATATATTCAACTCAAACTGAAGTATGGCCGTAGCAGGCTCCCATCCTGACCCGCGCATGAACCGGTTCTCCTTTTGTGTTGCAAAGCAATCGTGCTCATGACCTGTTGGAAATGGAACAGACCCACCTTTATGAGATCCCTTCGTTTTCCACGTGCTGTGTACCATACCTGTTAAGTTGTCAATAGAAAATCAATATATTGAGTTTCCATCGGGTTCCCGGATAATAATCTCACTGTCCTTAATCGATTTTGATTAAGATACACAGGGAAAGCTCCAAAATTCATAGAACAGTGGTCCACACATTGGGACAGGCCGCTGTCCTTCCTCCTTTTAAGTGCCCTTCACTGTTTTTTTTTTTTTTTTTTTTCGTTTAGATATAGTATCATAAAGGACAATTCCAAAATCTTGAAGCTACAATACTGAACGGATAACAACATAGTTTGGACAATCTGCTCCTTGGACGCCCTCTCAGCCCGTGGAACCCCGCCATGCACACACCATGCAGCACTCAATGAAAGTGGAGGTAAAACGCCTTTAACGCGGCTCGTAGAGCCCTGCCCCCAACCCCAACCTCGCAACAATCCTCCCAAGGCGTCCAAACAATCAAGGAGGCGTGGTGTATGGTTCGAGCTTCCCGTGCTCCATCTTACTAGGAGAAATTATTTAATAAAGAAAGAAATAGTAATAAAAACAACAAGAAACAAAATAAAATGGAGACGCTCCTCTCGTCTCAATCGCAATCATTTGAAACCGTATTTGATCTTTACAGAACTTTGGAACAACTTAGTTGGACAACCCGCTTCTGCAAATATCCCCACTACATGGCAGTCTCACGTGCCCGAGACAAATGTGAACCATTAGATGTCAGAATGGGCATCTCCATTGCCCTTCAATCGATGTCTTTTTTTTAAAAGAAATAGTATAACGAGTTGAATCCCGAATTTGAGGATGCATTCAATACTGTACAGATGACAACATAGTCGGACAACAAAATATAGAAGGGGAATGTGGATTCTTGCACGCTGGAAGGGGACTGTGTAGGTTAGTTCACGCGGCCAGGGCAGGCAGACCAAACACGGCCTAAGATTCACAAAATCTAGTGGAGTAAATGAAGCTGCGGCCCGAGGATTGTTGAAAACGCCTTTTTGAGTTAGGTTTACATTTATTTGTCTCTTTAACCCACGCGGCTGTGTGGGGAATAGACTTTGCTTGTTTTTTTTTCAAAGTGTAAAGAATTGAAAGAGAATTATGCACGCAAGGTGAGGGGGGGGAAAGGGAGTCATAATGGTGGACAGGTGATAGTGACACCCACCGCCCCATCCATAATGTGTTGACATAGATTTGAAATACCATAGCCTTGCAAATTAATGGAAACGGGTATAATTAGATGGGCAGCTAGGGATTAAATATTATATAAGTTAATAATGGTATGATATGTAATAAATCTCTTTTTTATATAATAATCATACTAGACTTAAATAGGGTAATGTGAATGCTTAAACATAGGAAATCATAAAATGCAATGAAATAGGTTAGTGCCAAGGTATGCTGATCGTAAAGTGTGACTCCTTCCATGTTACATGAGTATATGTATATATATATATATATATATATATATATATATATATATATATATATATATAATGTATTAAAGTTTGAAACAACGTAATATATCTGATTAATAAAGCAACAATAAAAATAAAAAAAAAATTAAGTGGTTAGTATTTTCACTTCAACACAAATTATATCATACTCTAGGGTTAACCTTCAGAAATAATGTTATCACGATATTATCAAACCCTGGACTATTTAACTCGTATGACGACCCTACTTACCTCCGTGGGACGTCGAATGAGATAGATCCAAATATCTCTACCTCGAAGCATCTTCGTGACCGAGGTGGTTTTCAAGCCTGTTTCCAAACTCGCCGATGTAATTAATAACTCATCGAGCCAGGTGGAAGCAACTCGTAGGTAAATAATTCGCCATACAACAAAAAAAAAAAAATTGTCGCATTTTCGGGTCGCTTGTTTGTTTGCGGTGGCGCTGGTCATCGCCGTTGCCGTGAGTGTGGCGTCGCGCTCTTTTTGAGCGGTGTTACATTTTGGTATCAGAGCCAGGGGTTCGAAGCTGGGACCCTTGGGCACACGCTGAAAACGTGAAACAGGAACACTTAACTTAGTAGAACTAACACTTTTAAAATATAAAGCCATAATGTTGATAATTATAGTAAACAACAAATTTTGAAAACTAGCACAAGACCTAGTACGATGAACTAACTCTCGCCTTGATCTGTGCAGGAGGCGCGGATTGGGCGAGGGGTCTCTTCACATAGACCTAGACATACCACCGCCAGAGCAGGCCGTAGCAGCCCTTCTGCCTCAGATTTTGCAGACACTCCAGGATGTCAATGCCGCTATACGCGGAGAGCCCTTGGGAGGACGACTTGCTAGACATAGTTTGGAGCCATCAGTAGATGCCCAGGCATCCCCTCGACACATCGAGGAGCACAGAGCAGAGAATTTCCGTGCAGAGTCGACTAGGGCAGGGTCACCACAGAGAGGACATGGGGACAGGATTTCAGGACATAGGGACAGGTCTCGGAGCCCTAGACAGAGGGAGGAGCATACAGAGAGACCTAGGATTCGTCATACTGCCGCAGATCATCATATCGGGAGATCCTGGCTGCGACCCTCTCACTATTCGGTGATATAGGTGGTTTTCAGCAGCGGAGGCTCGGTTGGTGAGCTTGAGCGGATGCTTCAAGCTCTGTCCTCAGTAGTAAGCAACACGAAAGCTCGTGTTGCGATCCATCTTCTGAAAGGATGGAGCATGAGTCTGGTGGAGGACCGAGGAGCAGAAGCTCCATGTCGACTCAGAGACGATTACCTGGGAGCTGTTTGAGGAGCGGTTCAGGAGCAGGTATTTACCCAGGAGATTTATTCAACAATGGATAGATGAGTTTCATGACCTCCGTCGTGATCGATGATGAGCTGAGCAGTATGAGAGTCGATTTCTGACCTACTTCAATACGTCGACTATATGCAGGATGAGCAGGTACGGATTCACAGGTTCATCCGGGCCCTGAACTTGGATTTAGCTGGCGCAGTGTGCATTCACTACCCACAGACGTTAGCAGAGGCCGTGGAGAAGGCCTATATTGCAGAGGAGACACGGGGAAAGACACAACAGGCTAGAGATAGAGTTTGGAGCCGTATCCAGCAGATGCAGGATAGTAGGTCGAAGGGGTCAGTTCCTCCTCCACGGGGTGGACAGAGTTCAGGGCAAGCTTCATTTAGGCCACCACAGCAGTAGCAGCAGCAGCAGACCCGCCCACCTTACCGACCTCCTCAGAGATTCGATGCACAGAGAGGACGTAGTATGGGGCCTCCTCCTAGGGGTCCCATCAGGACACAGGGTGCACCGAGAGCTCGGGCCAATCGAGCTCACAGCGAGACCTCAGCAGTCCATAGCCGGATCATCAGGATCTAGTATCTCAGTCATCTAGAGTACCAGCTGGAGCCGCTTCCCACTGAGAGGACCAGCAAATTAGTTATGTTATGGTTGCATGTGTTGTTGGACATATTTGGAGAGATTGCCCACATAACCCTACCAAGGGTAAGACACGAGCTCGAGAGCCTACCGTTGGAGATATGGCACGAGTCATCGGATCTACGCAGCATCGAGAACCGCCAGCCGAGCATCGAGTACCGTGATTGAGACGACAGTAGTATTGGTGGTATTTCCACCTCTATATTATTTGATTCTGGTTCTTCTCGATTCATTCATTGCACCATCCTTAGTGGAGCGTTGTAGGCTGGTGGCGCTTAGGGGGCCGTAGTTGGGACGTTGAGATGGCTTCTGGAGCCAATATTTCTGTAGACTCCTTAGTCAAGGAGTGTGTAGTGGATTTGGGACCCTTCACCACTACTTCTGATCTTCGGATCCTTCCATTAGGATCTTATGGCATCATTTTAGGCATGGATTGGTTGTCACCTCAGAGCTAGAGTGGATTGCTACCATAAGACTATTGCTTGCATTGATGATCTTGGGGCGAGTCAGTGATATCGGGGTTAGAGACCCGCTTTCTATTCGCACCATCTCCGCTATGCAGCTTAAGCGGTGTGTATGCGATGACGGTTGCCGGTTGTATGTTTGTTATGCTTAGTGATGATCGAGGATGAGTCAGGGGGACCTTCCCTCGATGATCATCCCATCTTATCAGAGTTCACCGATGTGTTTCCAGGGGAGCTACCGGGATTACCTCCCCCACGTGAGATCGACTTCCATATAGATCTAGTTCCAGGCGCAGAGCCTATCTCACGAGCACCCTATCGGATGACCACTCCGAGTTATGTGAGCTCAAGTTACAGCTTGAGGGCCTTCTGGAGAAAGGCCTAATTCGTCCTAGTGTATCCCCTTGGGTGCACCAGTTATCTTCGTAAAGAAGAAAGATGGATCTCTTCGGTTGTGCATTGATTACCGTCAGCTGAATAAAGTAACGATCAAGAATCGTTACCCCCTTCCACGCATTGATGATTTGTTTGATCAGATGAAGGGGGCTACCATTTTCTCCAAGATAGATCTTAAGTCGTGGTACCATCACTCGATCATGGAGACGATATTCACAAGACAAATTTCCGCACGAGATATGGCCACTACGAGTTCACAGTGGTACCTTTCGGTTTGACGAATGCCCCACAGTGTTTATGAGTTTGATGAATGGGGTATTCAGGACCTTCCTTGATCGTTTCATGCTCATCTTCCTTGATGACATTCTAGTTTACTCACGCACACGTGAGGAGCACGAGGAGCACCTTCGCCAAGTTCTTCAGTGTCTTCGCGAGCAGCGCCTTTACGGGAACTTGGAGAAGTGTGCGTTCTTTCAGACTGAGGTGCAGTATTTGGGCCACGTTATTTCTGGGGAAGGTATCGCAGTCGATCCTTCCAAGATTCGAGCCATCATGGATTGGCCAACACCCACTAGTGTGACCGAGGTGCGTAGTTTCATGGGACTAGCAGGATACTACAGGAGGTTTGTTCAGGACTTCTCTCGGATTGCGCACCCCATCACTTCTCTTCAGCGGAAAGGGAAGAAGTTTTTATGGTCAGATAGATGTGAGCAGGCCTTCAGTACACTGAAGGAATGCCTTACGAGAGCACCTATCCTTGCAGTGCCGGATCCTCATGGAGAGTTTTTCGTATGCACAGATGCTTCCTTGGCAGGACTTGGAGGAGTGCTAATGCAGGAGGGTAGAGTAGTTGCCTTTGAGTCTCGCAAACTCAAAGATTATGAGCTCAATTATCCGACCCATGACCTTGAGCTTGCAGCAGTAGTACATGCCTTAGTGCGGTGGAGACATTTTCTTCTTGGCCGGAGATTTACACTCAGGACTGATCACTTGAGTCTTCGCCACCTCTTCACGCAGCCCAATCTCAATGCTCGTCAGCGGCGTTGGATGGAGTTACTTTGTGAGTATGACATGGAGATAGAGCATGTGAAGGGAAAGGAGAATGTGGTGGCAGATGCCTTGAGTAGACGGAGACATGTGGCTATGGCCACCTCAGTGGGCACAGATTTGTGGAGTAGGATCTTGCAGCAGCTTCCTCAGGATAGTTTCTACCTCGCAGCCAGAGCAGAGATTGAGTCTCAGAGACCCCTTGAGGGGAGATTTGATGGATTCTCATTAGAGGCAGATGGTCTTCTCAGACACAGAGGTCGAATATATGTTCCCAGAGATGGAGGCTTGAGACATGACATTTTGACAGAGGCTCATCGTGCACCGTATTCAGCCCATCCCGGGGTGAAGAAGATGCACGCCACCTTGAGACAGCTGTACTTTTGGAGAGGACTTCGAGAGACATAGCTTCATTTGTATCCCGTTGTTTAGAGTGCCAGAGGGTGAAGGCCGAGCATCAGCATCCAGCCAGCCTTCTATCCTCATGCCATACCAGAGTGGAAGTGGGACACCATCTCTATGGATTTTATTGTTGGGTTGCACGACGTCGAGATATCACCACGACGCCATCATGGTCACGGTGGATAAATTGACGAAGGTAGCTCACTTTCTCCAAAGAAGACTACCTACACACTAGCTAGTGCGCAGTGACGCACGTATACCTCGATGAGATTGTCAGACTACATGGGATTCCGCAGAAGATCATTTGCGACAGCACGACCCTTTGTACACCTCCCATTTCTGGACCACCATGCAGTATGCCCTCGGGACGAGGATTAATTTCAGCACAGCTTATCACCCAGAGACCGATGGACACAGAGAGGGGTGAATCAGATTTTGGAGGACATGCTC
This sequence comes from Taxus wallichiana var. yunnanensis, assembly GCA_018340775.1. NCBI lineage: Eukaryota > Viridiplantae > Streptophyta > Pinopsida > Cupressales > Taxaceae > Taxus > Taxus wallichiana. The sequence goes on along the minus strand of CM031236.1, from coordinate 148,731,113 downwards.
AGGATGTACGTGATGGATCATCACGAGATGGGAGGAGTATCCGTATTTGGTGGAGTTTGCTATAATAATAGTTTTCGAGTTCTATAGGCATGGCTCCTTTTCAGGCATTATATGGTAGAGTGCAGACACCTCTTAGTTGGGATAGGATTGAGGACAGGGTTTCCTTGGGCCAAAGCATTATTACAGGATATGGAGCAGCAAAGTTACATTGATCGACAGAGATTGCAGGAGCACAGATGATAGATAGAAAAAGTATGCACCAACATAGGAGAGATCGCAGTTTTGAGGTAGGCACGAAGGTGTTTCTTCGTGTCAGACCGCATAAGAGCCCTATCCGTTATGGAAAAGGTTCTAAGCTTGCTCCTAGATTTGTGGGTCCCTTTGAGATCTTGGAGCGCCTCGGCCCCTTAGCCTATCGTCTAGCACTGCCACCTAGCTTATCGCGCGTCCATGATGTATTTCACGTTTCTGTGCTTAGGAGATATGTTTCTGATCCTTCTCATGTGCTAGATTGGACTGCATTGCAGGTGCAGGATCAGGGGCAGGTGATGGTGGAGCCCGTGCGCATTTTAGATCGCAGGACCCTGGGCCTTCGGCAGAGAGATTGATCAGGTTCGGGTCCAATGGGACAGGTACGATGAGACTGCTGCTACTTGGGAGGATGCTACATCATTGCGAGCTCAGTTTCCACACTTATTTCAGTGACTTCCAGGAGGAAGTCTAGTCTAAGGGGAGGGGGATGTAATGCCCACTTCCCTACGACACTTAGTTGATTATCATTTTGAGTTATGCAGACTTTGGATATGGACATGACTTATACTTATGTTGATTAGCATGATGTTTTGTGACTAGATGCATTTGGATTATGATTGGATTTTGTTTTCAGTATGATCTACACTGACTCATGGACAGACTATTGGATACCGATATTATTTTTATATGGATATATTGCATGTGTTCTAACATTGGATTTCTTCGCCATGATGAGTAGAATGTAGTTGTTGAATTTACATTACTATAATTTTGGATAATGATGAAATGCATAATTAAGTTGTGATTTAGACCTAGAAATAATGATTGATTGAATTACGTATAGATGTTAATAAATTTCATGCATATGGTTATTTTGGATATTTTGACATGGCCGCAAGGCCGAAGGAGGTATTTTGCATTTTGCAGAAACACAAGGATGATCACAACCATGAGGGGGATTGGGAACCAAACACAACAGGATGTCGGGTGGTTACAACATTTGGTCGTCAAGGCAACTAGTAAATTGTATTGTGTTACCTTTATTCTTTTATGTGTTGAGAAAATTTCCATGAGGGGGAAATTTTCTAATGTGACCAAGGGGGTAAGAATTTTAATTACTTGTTTTAACTTGCTTTAGTAGGTGATTTTATTTGTGATATCTTTTTAAAATTTCTTTTGCTAAGTATGTTTAGGATTAATGTAATATCTTGTTTTAATTTTTAAGTTTTGGAGGGAAGTCAAGTGGGTGTAATAAATTTTGATTGTTGGCTCCTTGAGCCTTGTGTTTCCTCATGTATTGAATGCTTGGTTTTGAGTGTTGACCACTCCAAACTCTTTGAATCTCGAATTTGAGATTGAGGGCAATTTTGGGGGACTTGTGGGACAAGTTAAACTTGTCCCACACTTCCCAAAACCCCTTACCAACCATATCTATGGGTTGGGAATCCAAAAAGGGGATTATTTATTGTTTTGGGAAGGGAAATATGACTTTGGAGTGCACTTTTCCTCATTTTGCATTTAATTGTGCCTTAAGGCACATGGGAAGGGATGGTTTGTGGATTAGAGTTGTCATTCAACCCAACCACCCATTTATGGTGTTTTGGGATTTGAGTTGACTAAAGGAGGTGGTTTGAGGATGTGTGATGTGGCATCCTACATGGAGCCACATCACCCTCACTCTTCCTTTGTCTATTTATAAAATTTCCTCTCTTGTTGAGGGGTTGGAGTTTTGTTTTTGTGTTGTTGAAGAGTTCTCTTTTGTTATTTTTGGGAGAGAAAAGAATTGGGAGAAAGAGAAAAAGAGTGCTTGGACTTGCATGCTTGGATTGATTTGGGAAGGAGCTTGGACAAATTTCTTGGTTTAGGCTTCTCCAATGGAGAGGTAGGAAACCCTCTCCTTTGTTTTTGCTTTCATATTATTGTTGCTTCTATGCTAAAATTGTGAAAAATGCATGTTTACTTTGGTGTATTGTGAAAATGGATAGAATGCTTATTGTGTAGTATAGGAGAGGTCTATGGGAATACTCATGAGGGAGGCAAAAGAGTAGATTAGGATATTGTGGAGGGAGTTTGAGAGGGATGCCCATCTTGGGTAAGAATGTTTACATTCTACCTTGTCTTTGAGGGAGCCATAAGAGGAGGGAGGCATAAGAGTATGGGAGGAAAAAGGGGTACTTGAGGGAGGCATAAGAGTCATAGGGGCTTGTGTTTTATTGTGGAGGGTTTTGATGGGCATCTCATCTCAATTGGGAGGCATAAGGAAAACATTCCCATAGTTCCTTCTCTTGTTGGCTTGGATGAAAGCCTTGTTGTGCAAATGTATTGTGTTATTTGTGTGTCTCTTTGTTGTTCTCTTTTACCTTGAATGTTGTGAAGAAAATTGTATTGTGGAAGCAAGTATTGTTGCCTTGAGTTGGAGACCACCCTTCATTGTGTTGTGTTTGGGGCTCGGGGGTCAATGGAGGAGATTGCTTCTCTTCTCCATTGAGTTTTGGTTGGGAGGAGAGTGTTGCCTCTCCCCCTATCTTGGTTGTGATTTGAATACTTGGAACATGGAGCATGGATGAAGAACACTATGGAGCACAAGAACCTTGTTGTTGACAATGTTAAAATATCATGTAATTACCCACCTTGAGTGGAGAAAGAAATGTAATATTGCCTTGTTTTCTCTAGTTTTCCATTATTGTAAATTGTTTCACATGAAGTAGAATGTGTTGTAAAAGATTTTAAGGAAAGTTGCATTGGAATGAAAGTATTTCTTACTCTAAAATTATTGGAAATGTTGTGGAATTTCTTTGTGGATGTTGGGTAGAAATTACAAAAGGATATACATGTAGATCTCACTTTGTTGCTTAAAAGGAGATGAACTTGAAAAGATAATGTTAGTGTATTCCCTTTTTATATTATGGAAGAAAGGACTTAAGTTTTTTTAATAGCCTTCAATATAATCATGAAAGCATCTAGGCTCTAGTTCTACTATGCTTCTTCATTTAAGAATCCGTTGTGAAATTATTGCAAATTAGTAAGTGAAAGGAAATCACCCCTAATTGAAATTTCATACAAATGTTTCTATTAAAATAGGTGGAAAGAAATTTTTATTGTAAAAATTCTAAGCTTACTTTAGCCCCTTTTCCTTTCCTCTTTTGATAATAAGAAAACTGACTTTTAGTCTAATTCGTATTAAAGTATTATTAATGCCTAAAAAATATAGTCCATTAATAAATTGTAAAATATCAAAGAATACTTATATATTCTTACATATACCAACCAAACATACTAATGTTAATTATCTCGTATATATTCAACTCAAACTGAAGTATGGCCGTAGAGCTCCCATCCCGACCCGCACATGAACCGGTTCTCCTTTTGTTTAAAGCAATCGTGGTCATGACCTCTTGGAAATGGAATTTAAACCCACCTTTATGAGATCCCTTCGCTTTCCACGTACTTGTACCATACTGTTAAGTTGTTAATAGAAAATCAATATATTGAGTTTCCATCGGGTTCCCGGATAATAATCTCATCTCACTATCCTTAATCGATTTTGATTAAGATACATAGGGAAAGCTCCAAAATTCATAGAATAGCCACCTTACAACATGGGGCAGCCATGTCCTTCCTCCTTTTAAGCGCCTTCTGTCATTTTTTTTTTTTTATTTGTAAAATATAGTATCATAAAGACAATTCCAAAATTTTGAGAATGCTTCATCATGCAACTGATAAAAACATAGTTTGGACTGACATCCTCTCCTTGGACGCCTCTCACCCGTGGAACCCCACCATGCACACACCATGCAACACTCAACGAAAGTGGAGGTAAAATGCCTTTAACACGGCCTGTAGCCCCGCCTAACCCCAACCTCCTACAACAATCCTCTGTCAAGGCATCCAAACAACTGAAGGAGGCGTGGTGTATGGTTCAGGCTTCCCTGTGCTCCATCTTACTGAGAAATTATTTAATAAAGAAAGAAATAGTAATAAAAACAGCAAGAAACAAAATAAAATGGAGACGTCTCCTCTGTCCCACAATCATTTGGAAACTGTATTTGATATTGAATCGATAACAACTTAGTTGGACAACTCCGCCTGGTCCGCGCTTCCCACTACAAGCTACATGGCACGTCTAGACAACACAACAACCATTAGATCTCAAAATGGCATCTCCATTGCCCTTCAATCGATGTCTTTTTTTTTTAAGAAAAAATATAAATAGTATAACGAGTAAATCGAATTGAGGATGCATTCAATACTGTATGATGATGGTCAACATAGTTACACAAAAAATATAGTCAGGGAATATGTGGATTCTTGCACGCTTGAAGGGGCCCGTGTAGGTTAGTTCACGCGCCGGGCAGAGACCAAACACGGCCTAAGATTCACAAAATCTAGTGGAGTAAATGAAGTCAGTCCAGGATCCGCCGCCCGCCTTTGAGTTAGGTTTACATTTATTTGTCTCTTTAAGCCACGCGGCTGTGTGGAAAATAGACTTTGCTTGTTTTTCAAAGTGTAATAATTGAAAGAGAATTATGCACGCAAGGTGAGGGGGGAGGGAGTCATAATGGTGGACAGGTGATAGTTGACACCCACCGCCCATCCATAATGTGTTGACATAGATTTGAAATACCATAGCCTTGCAAATTAATGGAAACGGGTATAATTAGATGGGCAGCTAGGGATTAAATATTATATAAGTTAATAATGGTATGATATGTAATAAATCTCTTTTTTATATAATAATCATACTAGACTTAAATAGGGTAATGTGAATGCTTAAACATAGGAAATCATAAAATGCAATGAAATAGGTTAGTGCCAAGGTATGCTGATCGTAAAGTGTGACTCCTTCCATGTTACATGAGTATATATATATATATATATATATATATATATATATATAAATGTATTAAAGTTTGAAACAACGTAATATATCCGATTAATAAAGCAACAATAAAAAAAAAAATTAAGTGGTTAGTATTTTCACTTCAACACAAATTATATCATACAAACAACACACACACAAAACATGTTGCCATATTAATCTTACATTAAGTTTGACCTTGGTCAGTTAATCAGAATTTTCTAAAATTATGTCAATCTTGTTGGTTGTCAGTTTATGCTGTCTCTATTTTGCATATATCAAAATATTACTCAATTAATTCTCCACAATTAAAAGAATAATAAAGGGGTTTCAAAAAATAAACACATGCAAACAATAAAAAGGAACCACATTAATAAAATACCAAAAATCCTTGGTCACATTCAAAGGTAATCCCCCATGGAATCCTAACAAAAAAACAACACACACACAAAACATGTCGGTGACCTTGTTGAATTTATCTAAAATTCCAATGTGGTCGGTCTCCAATCACCCAATGTTTGTTGTGATTTTAAATAAAACAAAAATACCTCAAATATCGTGAGCATCCAACATGATATAAATAAAATCACAAAATCATCTATACATATGAATCACAACAACATCGGGGGCAATGAACAATATCACTTACAATTTATATCAATAACTATATCATCATCATATAATGTCCATTTTGTAGGTCTACCGACAATATCCAAAAATCACATGTCCCAACAACATTCATAATATATCCATGTCAAATAGTATATCATCATCCACATATGAAGTGTCTCTAATAATCGCCATGTATCATAACTAAATCAAGATCAACAATAATCCATGGTCCAACATCTAACATAATACTAAATGAAAACTGTCATAATGTCCATAATGTAATCAACAAAAGATCAAGATCAATATAAAAAGGTGTCAAAGGGAAGTGGGCACTACAATCATCGCCTTGTTTAGCTATGAGATGTACATTCTATTTTCTTCCATGGGGATGTAGTTTTTACTTTTGAATATCAATGTGCCTGGATGGGATTGATTGACTCGAAGACCCTTGTTTCAAGCCATTCTACTAGCAATGATCGTGTAGAGTCGTGAATTTTGGTTTTACAAATTTGACACCAACTCTTTGAATTTTGAGCTTGTTGTTGTCGATGCCGATGTGCTTGTGTTTGCTTCACTAGGGGACCTTTCTGATTCTTCTCAAAACAATGGGGCTTTTAGAAAAGAGCTTTGTCTTGGGCCTCATCTTGGACTAAATCGATGACCTCCTCCCCTTCTATGAATGACTTGACGATTTCTTCCAACGTCACTTTCCGTTTGATACATTCAAAGGTCGTAACGAACAATCGAATCGAGAAGGAGTTCCCTGAGGTGATTAGAACCGAAACTTGTCTTCTCCTTTTCACCTAGTGCAAGTAATAATGTTCACAAATTGACCTCAACCACGTAAGAACTCCTTAACTTTCTCATCTAACCCCATAGATAGGGTGTGTAGTTTTGAATGAAGATGGAGTATCTTAGTCTGATTCTTTTCCTCAAAGATGGTTACAAGTTTATTCCATGAGCACTTCCCGTGGTTTCTCTACATTCCGATCATGCGGTTGCATGTCATCACTTATACGCAACATAAAAGCATCAATGCTTTGGCACTAGCCATCTCATATTTCATGAGTTCATCAAGGGCTGCCGTAATTGTCACAGCACTTCGTGAGAATGACCCATAATCCTTCAAACTAAAGGATTATGCTTATTTTTGTTCTTGATTTACATAAAATTTAGTCCTTTAAGTAGGAGCATCGTAAAGAAGAAACATCGGAGTAGACATTGTATGACAAAAATATCATAATATTTATTTATTGATTCATAAGAAATATTATAGTCTAGTACTCACCGGTGAGAGATACTATCTCGTAGATGTTCTGATACTACTACATGCCGAGATACGATGATGCTTTGTGGGGTGTTCATCCTTTTCTTCACATTCTATGTTGTAACCAGCCTTTTTAGCTCAAATCGAACTCTTTTCTCCTAGCAAATGACGCGAAAATAAAATACTCCAGAATTCCTCTTTCTTTTCATTTATTGAATACAAGGTCAGTACCTTGAAGCTTATTAAGCAAGGAGAAATATAACCCTAAGATATCTTGAGCGACTTGACGGTGTGCTTGGGCTTGCATAGTCTTCGTTTTAGCTCCCCGAAGTCCTAATATTCTTATGCACATTTGACATTTAGTGTTGGCTTGAGAGACTCAACATTACCTTGGTGGAGGCCTCTTCTTCAGGTAATAATGGCACATTATTTTTTATTATTTTCCAAACATGGCTTTCAACCACCCTCTATTCCTCCCACATCCTGATATCCACATCCATGGAAGAAATTAACAACCAAGTCCAGACTTTGCACAACGTTGGTCGCTAGAATGTATCAGGAAAAAACGTCTTGATTTTAATAGCAAATTAATGCCAAATTAGCTAAGTTCTTAGCCAATCATTTTTTAATTGTGTAGTGTATTTGACGAAAAATTTATCTGTCTTCCCGCATTACCTTCAAATCTTCACTCCACAAATCCTCCTTACACGTTGTAAAGCCATGTACCCACTTCTACCACATGTCAAAGAGACACTGATCAAAGAGACTTCTACCATGTGGCCATGAGCAGGAGAAGGTCATTCACACAGGTCGCGTGAGAAAGCACTAGTTTAAACAACACTCTAAACAAACCATGCGTCCAGGGTTTTACGTTAAAAATTCAAAAATCTCCTCTTTGACTGAGTAGAAAGTGATCTTCCACGCATCCTCTTCCACGCAGGTTGCTCCTCCACCCAACAGTCTCTCCTCCTTACAGGTCGTTCATCCTGCTTAGAAAAAATTGTCCCAAAACGTCCACAAAGAACAGGTTGTTGTACTTATATGCAGACCCAATTTCCCTTAACACATCTATGCCAGAATCGTTTTTTTCTTTCAAAGCTTTGATTCTTTCCCAGAGGCCCAGATTGAAGAAACACTTTGATACCAGATTGAGAGGATCTAAAAATGGAGAGAAAATAGAGATTAGATATCTCTTATTCATTTAATTAATATCAGAAGCACGTTACAAATTATATAGGAGAGAAGCTTAAGATTATTCCCCATAATAGTAGGTGGGGCTTACAACGGGACAAAGAATAATGGGATATGAAAAAAACAATCCTGATATATAATTATTTTCTACGTAGACTATGTCAACATAGACACCATACGCATCATAAGAGAAATTAAGTAGATATGATGATTACCCATTGATTGGGTATAATAATCTAGGTGAAAGGTTGTACTTCTACCCTTTCAGAAAAATTTGAAGAAACAAAAGAATTCTTGAACTTAGAGAGTGAAAATGGAGTAATGACACCATTAAGAAAAATATGATGAAAATACATGGATGATTGTATGAACATACCAATTTAGTGCAACACATGTGTACGCTGGCTAAGAATGTGTCTAATATCGTCCATTTCTAAATCATCCATTCAAAAAGGGTATTGAGGCACCGAGTAGGATAGACACATGTACTTGCATATAATTAGCTAGATATTAAGGGGATAGAGTGAGTGCTATGGTCGATATCTAGTAGGAAATAATCCGTATAAGAGGTCAAGCTAGGGTTTCCAAGGAAATTTGTCAAGATAGAGGAAGAAACCTAGTGCGATATTGATAGTTAGATGTGGAGAGGTATGGATTAACAAATATGTATTATATAACTAAAATGAAAATTGTGATAGCTAGGGATCTTATAATGGACAAGAGTACTATGCTAACTAGCATCTAAAAATTTACAATACTAAGCTAACAGAGAAAATGAAGAAGAAAACAAACTTATCTACGCAAAAAAAAATGACATGATTATAAAAATAACCTTATACATGTAGGGTGGTCACTAATGCATCTATCTCTCGATAGAAAAAGCACATCGAGAGAGAGAGAGAGAGAGAGAGAGAGAGAGAGAGAGAGAGAGAGAGTTGTTATTATGTGGAGAAGAGGAACACGATTTCTATCCTAAACTCACTATAGGTGACCTAATAGTGGAAGTAACCATCCAAGAAGAATAGTATCTAATCCAATCTAAGAAATATGCAAGATGAACCAAGAGATAGGTGAAAAAATGCAAATACGGAACAAAAGAGCGGAATTAATATAGTTTGAATGATTCTATCTTGATTTTATTATGAGTATCAAGTGAGGATAGGGTATATATAGGATGCCATCACCCATGGGAGATGGCGTCGGCCGTGAGCAGAGAAAAACTAACACAATCACCCACAAGAAATGCATCAGAATAGGTGATGAAAAGAGGTAAAGAGTCATGAAAAGTGAAAATTGTGTGTCGTAGATCATGGATATCGATGATCAAAGTGCCAAGTGATGAGATGCAAGAAAGAAAATGCAAACATGACATGCAAGAGACCTAGGATGAAAAGGATTCCTAATGCAAGGAAAACTAAGGACAAGACCAAATAATGACACTCTCTCCATGTACTATCTCTAACCCATAATGGTTACGTGAATAACCATTCCTCATTCTTAGAAGGGCCTTAAGGCACCTGCTCTAGAAAATGATGCATTAGTGACCCTTATCTACACAAACAAACTTCTTAGTAACAAGAATGAAAGATGAAAAGTGAAAAGTAGGAGTACATATTTTCCAAATATTCATCATTGCTTGTTTCAACAAAGAAACTTGGGTGGTCAAAAGAAAATGACATTCCGTAAGACTAATACTGAAAGTAAGTACATAAAGAAGTGATGAAAGGACTAGATAAAATTAAATATACCCACCAATGTCTACCTAATAGTTTCTCTCATCCTACAACGTGTGGGTGCAATGCTACAAGAATTATTTAGAAGAAACACCGAAAGGAAACACTAGAGGATCATGAGTAAAATAAGACATAAATCACTTAGCTAGGGGCCCATGGGATAGATGTCTTGATATCATTATGTTGAGATGGCGTGATGTTCTAGTGTCAAAAATAGCTGAAAATTAAATATCGTTGAAATTAGTTACATAATAGGGAGAAAAAAATGGCATGAGATCGTGGTCATAACACAACAAGCATCTTGTGTTTTTGAATTCGTGAATAAAATAAAGGCCATTGGAAGATTATGGTTGATCGTGACACATTTTGAATAGAAATTTGAGTTTTATGTAGTGATTTTGTTTTCATTTACTTATTACTCTTTTTTAAATCGGGCATAAATGATATCTAGAATTCAAAATTTTGAAGTAATTTGAGGTCGTGGCTCATGTACAAGGTGGTGATGGAGGACAAGGAGGTGGGGAAAATGGTGAGGTGTGACCACGAATAAGTCATCACATTTAACTTCATCGAAAAGATTATGATCTATTTGGTTATTTTTATTTTCCTGAGTCATTAGTGCACCATTCATATTGTCATTTATGTCATGGGGTAAGTTAGGAGAAAAATCAAGTGGATTTATGAGGGATTAAATTATTATTTTGTTGTTATTTTGATTTTTATGGTCAAATTTTTGAAGGACGCGGCCATGATTTGGCTAGATTCCATTCACCCCAATTAAACATGATGGTTGATGGCATAGGAAAATATTTTCCATCGGTTATGGCATCCTCCAGTGTGCCAATGACATTGAGAGGTTTTTTAAATGGGTCAGCGTGCTTATATTATTCATTTTGACATCAATTTTACAAAGGTATGATGTTTTCTTGGTTTCATTTCATGGATGCAAGTAGAGTGCGAGATCCACCTATGGAAGAGTGTAGATGTGTTATGGGTAAGTGGTATGATTTCTAAATTATAATAGGTTAAGGCTGCCTAGTTGTAAGGTTATGGATTTGGGGGCATCATGCAGATGCCAAGGATACCATCAAACATGAATTTTTACATATGTTTTTTACTGTATGGGAGACTTGGAGATGATGGAAATGGAATTGACTTTAAAGGATGTACATAGGATTCTATGGTTACCAATTAGAGGCACCCACATGTATTACAATCTAACACTTGATGTAATAGAGTTGATAACGTTTGCCATATGGGCTATAAGGATCAGTACATATTATGAATGCATGTTGTGTGTTTGAGTTAGTACGGTGTAGGTATCAGGGATTACAAATATTAAGAAGGTGTTTATGGGGATATTGGTAATACAGATAGTGTGCCAAAAGGAAAATAGAGCCATACTATTGTTCTTTGTTACAATGTGAAGAGACGTGGTTGACCATAGAGTATGTTTTAGTTATCGAACCATCATATGGGTGCAGTAGGTGACTGATTTATATGATGGTACGTCATAAAATATAAAAGGTTCTCGAACCCGACATTTTATCGACATCAAGGATTTATGATATTTCCTATTTAAAGGCCATAGGGACATCACATATAGTAACAACAGATGCCATGAGTGTACTTGAGTGGGAAAATGCTCTGACAATGATAACACTTGGTGACGTCATATGAAAACCCTACATAGGGATTGTAGATTAGTGGCCTAGCTAGCTCAAGGATGATTTATTAGATACTAAGACAAAGGTGATAAGACACTATGTTTAATGGGTTGAGACCCACATAGTGATCCGGGTCCCGAGGAAGATTGTGCGACCAACACCAGCGGTGATACTACCATTCCTACCCTACCGACGTCGTCATTACAGGGATTTTGGAGGAGTAGAGGTCTGAGTACAAGATCTTCTACCCCATAGCATATGGTCGGTGGGTGCAACTTGTTGGAGGTATCGGATGCACGGTGTAGATGTTGAGGGCTCACCATGGGTCATAGTAGTTATAAGTTCAACAAAGGGATGTGATAGAGGATCCATAGATATACGGTTGCATGATGGACCACGTCCCACTATTGTAAGAGGGGGGATCTAGGTAAACATCACCATGGTTTCAAGAGCACAAGATGGAATCACTTGAAGGAGTATTTTTAATGTCGTTTCAAAGTAAAGATGGCCATGCATATGAGACAATACCTAGACCACAACCCGGAGAGGAGATATGATCCTTGTGCCTGAGACATGAGGGCACAACATTTAAAATCTAGACATCATGTTGATGAGGAGGCTAAGGAGATGATGAGACTGCACTGTGTGGAAAGACATGGGAAGTGATATATGTATGAGAGTATGAAAGTTAGAAAATTATTGAAAAATAAATGTGATATTATTAGTACGTGTGGCGGTTTTTATATTTGTAAAGTGGATGTCCAAGAGTGGAAGTCGTTGTAATGACCACATTTTACACACATAAATACAACAAGAAAAATACCAAGATAATTATTTTTGACTTACATTGCTCACTACACAACACCACAAGGGCTACAAGAAGATAAAATCAACAACACACAAGAAATTTACATAAGTCATCGAATCACATGATACATTCTCTCATTCTTATGTTAGGATTATGCTTCCCAAACGTTTATTCAAAGTTTAAAATTTTACCCTTGCTACACAGGTGAATCTAACGTGATGACAAGAAATCAATCTTAGGATTAAGGAAGGTTTAGGTTCAAGATACATTTTTCCCATAAGCATTCTTTGATCATGGTACCTTTATTTACCTACCACGGTTAATATAATTCAGTAACTTGTTGAATCCATTCAACATTTCCACATCAAGAAACTTTATTTAGATTAACATAAATCTTTTGTTTTCTAAAGTTTGATCTCACCAAGGGCAATTCATATTATTTTTAACACAAATAAACATCTAATTGAGTTATAAGGACTCCAAGAGTGACATTATTCATAACCTCAAATCTCATTTTATTCTTATATGCTTTACTCTAACATTACACTATGGTCTCATTATTAGCATTACTTTAGAACAAAAGAGTTACGAAAGTGCTTGTCTAACATCATGAAGAAGTACATGATTGGGAGAATTATAAATTACTTATGAACCACAAGTGATTTGTGTTCAAGGTAAGATCTTGTGTTTCAGCATTTCACGATTCTACATGTGAAATTTATTTTATTCTTAATGTCATAAAAGGGAATAGAAAGGGATTATGGAACCAAGTTTCTTGTTTCCTAGGTTCTCTAAAGTCAACATAATTCAAATCGATTTCGCTAGCAAAGAGTTACTTACAATTTTCCACCCACAAAATAACCTCCTAATCAACTGAGATTTAGTTTAATTCCAATTTGCACGCAGGGCTCTACACCCTATTATAAATCAGATTAAGGTGTGAAAAAATATTTACCCTATAAACTCTCCGTAAAATATCAAGGCACTATATTGTCACTAGCCAAAGTAACACATTTCACTGTGAGGAACTAAAGAGATCATTAATAAGAGTTTAATTCATAACACAACTATTTCACTAGGTCCATTTACATCATCTAGATCCCACATGGAATTCATTCAAGATGAAGTTAACTTCTAGGTATAACTTTGTAAGACTTGGTAGATGACTAGGATATTAAGGAGGTGTTAGTTCTACTTACTCAAGATAAAATTTTCCAGGTCACTCCTAACCGTTGGGTTCACGACGGTAATGCTAAACATACCAACCATGATGATAACACACCTAGGGGTCTTATTTACCTAAGCTAGGAGGTTCCATTGAGCACAAAAGTTTAAGTTCATTTTACGGTTTTGATTTCTTTTGGGCTAAGAAAGATCATGCGAGATGGATGACATCGAGTGTAGAGATTGAATTTTATCCTAAGGTTTTTGTTTTTCACGCTAAAAGGATTCACACATGAAAGTTAGTTATACATGAGTCCTATACTAGGGTTGAGTGTTTCGTTTAGTTCTCTTTATTATAATTTCAAGGTAAGAATACAACACACTAATTAATTAATTGTCTATTGAACACTGGAAATACAATACAAGATATTAAATTCAAATTATTTAACATATATATCCAACCACCTTTTCTTTCTTCCTCTCTTTTTTTTAAACATACGTAAATTTGAAATAAAATGGCACCTATGATTAAATGCAAATTTTCGAAAGCATTCCTAAAACTAGCATTTCATGCATATTACCAAATTTCAAATATAAAATTGTTTCTGTTACATTGCAACTACATTACACATATTTACATTTTCCAATAAAATATATAAATTACAATAATAAGTAATGAATTATGCCATGCCCTTTTCATCATCTTACTTCCATTTGGTTGCTCGATGGGTTCAAACGAAGCATAATGAATTGAAAAAAAGAACTTTTGAGAACATAACTTTTCATTTCAGTTTTCATTTCTTAACTAAGCACTATTTCTTCACCTAAAAAGTGTAAAACGGAGTAACATGGCTCCAAAATAGAGGAGCATGCAAAACTTTCCTTTTTATGAGAAAAAACGGTCAAACGAGGTCGCATGAATGCTTGATGTGAATCTCTACATAACAAGGAATATATGTGACTTTCAACATTTGTTTTACAAGGCTTAGAGTGTTGTTTTAAAAGACTCTAGAAATTGTGTTTTTTCAAACTTTACAAGCTGGACAACAATGGTTGTTTTAATTAACTCATCTAGCTCTCGCCAAAACCAATGGACACGAGCACAAATTTTTGATACCATGGGTTTACTAATGCATGAGGTTGTTTTCACGACACGAATGAGGGTCAAATTGTAATTTGGTAGCAAAATCACGAGGTCTTGTATTATTGATTGACATTCGACATTTGTTTTACATCTAGTCATCTGAAATTGTGTTTTTCTAACTTAAAAGGTGTTTTAAAATATTCAATTGTTTGAGAAACTAATAGTTTAATTTATTTTTTTATTGTAAATGAATAACCAAAATACAAGAAAATTATAAAATATAAAGGTAAGGATACCATGCCTGATACAATTAACATTCGTAGAGAAAGAGGTGCTCCAAGAGGGTCCATTCGCATTCTACAAGGCACCAACTATTTTTTTATCATTTTGCTGCATAGTTCATGTGCTTCCACAACCCCTCCATTTTGTACCATTCAACACAACCTCTAAGGCCATGTATGTGTTATACCAAAAAAAAAATTAGCTCCACTAAACCAATGAACTTTCCATAAAATCAATCGATTCGCAATACCTCAATCAGTGCTTGTAGTGAACGTAGGACTTGTAGAAGCCATGACTAAAGAATTCCCACGAGAAATGGGCTATGATAAGGAAATTTTTGAGGGTTATCAGTAGGTGGGCTGGATTTATCCTGATTAGTTCTATTCCCCACATCACAAAATGAACTAGAATTTCTCGAAGAAACAATATCATTTTCTGTAGATTGATTTAGGGTCTTTGGCTCAAGTGCGGAATTCATAAAAATATTTATGTTTCTATGGAGATGTCTTTAATCTAAGAATTTTAAAAAGACCCAATGAAACCAGGAAAAGGAATCCATTTTGGGAGCATAACGAATGAATGAAGGATAGGAAAAACAAACCCAATTAAATTAATGTTGTGAAAGCAATACCCAAAAATAGTACTCTCTTTGGCCTCATTAAAAAGACAAGTTTCTTCTGCTCCATTTTATGGCATTCTTTTTCTCAACATTGATATGTGCCTAATCAACCCAAATTCTCATTCCTTTCTATAAACAAATATTGATCAAGTATTATTTATTTTTCTCCCCTCTGTTCAGACATGCACCCATCTCATTTCCAGGACCAACTAGCACAGCCATTTCAAGCTCAAAATCAATTTTACGCTTGGCTCAAAACCTAGTGGGGAAATTACCAACCAGACCTATTCTCTTATCCAAACCACCTTGATCTCAAGGTTCCAGCTCATATTCAACGCTTGATAAATATCTAACAAAGGAGTAAAGGAAAAACAAAAATCTCCCATTTGACACAAGATGGGAGGATGCAGGCAAAGCGTGAGGAATTTTAATTTACACCTACACATTGTATTTGTTTGAAATTTTATAAGCCTTTTCATCATACACATTTCATGTATATTTTGTAGTCAATGTTTTCCACAACCACATTTTTTTAAACACATATGTCAAACAATTCACTTTCCCTTTGAAGGTTCCTCATTGCATACACGTCTACTAGAGTATTTACAACTGAAACATTTGACAAAATTCCTTTATCTTCTATGCTTTGTTTGATACCCATACCTTGTTCCAAAATTCCTATTTTAACACAGCCTGAGAGTATGCAAGAAGAAGTAACTTTCTCAAGTTGGAGGCGGGCATTGATAGATTTGTAGGATAGTGGAAGTGCTTTATGGAGGTGTCCATACTACAGTAATCTACAACCTAACATGCGTGCCCCACGTCCCTTCTTCCTCCTACTCACCTACCTCATTCTCCACTCCACTGCCCTCCATCGATTCTCCTAACAAACTTCTGCCCCACGCCTCTTCCTTCTATGACTCCTACTTCCACCAACTCCCCAAGCTGAAAAGAGCACAATGAGAGGCCTCTCGATCCCAATCTACGATGGGCATTCTTATCTCAAAAAATGACAGCAGATAAGTACAGCCCCATCAAGCGCAAGTTTCTGAGAGACCCCCTATAGGGGGTGAGGGTTATTGAGTCATATTTTAAATCAGCCAAAACCATTTTGTATGATTTTTTCGATGTATAAAATTCATTTTGATGTATATATATATATATATATATATATATATATATATATATATATATATATATATATATATATATATATATATATATATATATATATATTTTTTATGACATTCGAATATTTGGTGATGTGTTTCTATTTTATTTATCATTTTCTATCTTTTTGTACGTATGTTTTTGAAAATAGCATGGTACATAGGAATAATTATAATGTGATAGATAAGAAAATATAACAAGAAGGGGATTGAGAAATTGGCAAATCTTTCGCGATGTGAAAAAACCAAGAGCCGTAATAAGGCCTAGAAATTCAATGGTAGGATGTCGATTGTGGATGGTGAGGAATCCAAGTGGAACATATGGTCTCGAGAAAGAATGTAATGATATTTTTAAAATAGTGTGATAAAACCAAGTGGAGGAATGAGGAGCCCAAGTTAAGATAGAGTATGTTTGTGTAAAACCCAAGTGACGGTCAAGAGCGCAAGTGAATGCAAAAGATCATACAAAGAAATATAATCATACGTGATGAATGTATTTGTAGGTAACTAGCCATGATGGGATAATATCATTAAATTGATAAAGAATGTGGCTTCCACGACTTAATTCATGAGGTCCGTGATGGCATGTTGTGTAATATCCACTATCGATGGACTTCATACATTGTGTAAAATAATGTATCATCGACTCGATCCTATAATGGAGTGAGAACATCACACCCAATGTCATCCATAGTAAGACAAGGATCATCATGAGGTGGAGGTCAATAGGTAGGTTGTGTCCTATCTAGTCTAGGGGAGGGTGGCTAGTCCCAAGGGGAATCGATTCCATGATTTCAAGTGTGAGAGGAGGTTTTATGAATGGGAATTTCGCTACACAAAATCTAAAATTCAACGTCAATGTGTGCGTAATATCAATGATGAGAACAGAAGAAAGGATTCAAAACATAAGGCTTTGTATCAAGTTTATTTTTGTCATGCTTGAACTTATTTACAAATATATGTCTCCTATGCCTCCCTCACTGTTATGCCTCCCTCTCTCTTATGGTTGCCACATGCACAAAATAACAAAAGAGAATAAGGTGGGACATACAAAACCCACTTCGTCCTTAACACAAAAATAAGCTCTTATGTCTCCCAAAAATTTTCATCCCCATTTCACTATCTCAACACAACCTAAATCCATTTCACTACCCAACAATTCAAGCAAGAAAATAAATCCATACAACACATAACATACAAGAAAATAAAGAGGAAAACAATGGTACAAGACCCTACCTTGCCATGGAAAAGATCCACTTTCCAAGAAAGTCTCGAAGTCTTCCAAACTTAGGAAATTCCAAGCACCCTTTCAATACAACAAGCAAGCATTCCTAAATGAAAGAGCCAAAACCAAGCAAGTAACCCCCAATACTTCCAAAAATTCCAAAAAATAGAAAATAAGGAGAGGAAGATGATGTGGCTCCATGTAGGATGCCACATCATTTCTTCTCCATCCCACATCACCAAATTCAAACCCATACCCCAAGGCATAATAAATGGGTGGTTGAGAGGTATGAAAACCTCTTACACACACCACTCCAACCCACACCCCTTAAGGACAAAAATTAAACACATGTAAGAAAGTGCAATTAAATCTCACCTTTTGCCTTCCAAAACACATAATGGGGTCTATTTTTACCCCCAACCCATAGGTATGGTTGGTATAATAAATTAAGACATGTGGGACAAGTTTAACTTGTCCCACACTCAACTTAAAAACACATAGACCAAAGCACTAACTAATCTAATAAATGACTTATTTTTGTCACATCCATGAGTAGTTTAGTAAAATGATTAATTTACTAATATAGAAATATAAATCAATTAATGATAAAAGGAATTACATCACCATAAAATTACATAGTCTAAAATTAAATAAAGGAAAAGAGAAGAACAACACACTTGGTCACAATTGGAGGTCATCCCCCTCCATGGGGAGCTCCTAACAAGAAATAACAAAACAACATTCCACAAGTTGCCATGGTGACCATTTTCGTATCCACCAAGTATTCCACTGTGGTTGGTCTCCAATCCTCCTTTGATTGTTGTGATATAATTACCTGTAAAAGTCACACAATACCTTCTTTGGCCTCGTGGTAGTATCGTAACATCCAAGATAAGATATACGCATACAAATCAATAATCATCCATATATGAATTGAATCATCATCCAGACCAACAATGCTATTATTTAAAAATTCTAACAACATCTCAATTCTATATTTCATCAATACCAATAAGATCACAAGATTAGTTCAACTCGCTAAATACTACTCAATATGACAAGAATACCGAATGTCAAAAATATATAAATATGTCAACAATGATCATCATCAATATAAAATGTCTCTCTGTGGATCCACCCAAATCATACTATGAATTGAAATCCATCAATAATCAAAGTGTCTCTATCATTTAACATCATGGTAAGCCAAAGTGATACAATAATATCCATGTATAAAGTCAACAATACACAAAATCAAAATATAATAAGCTTTGAAGGGAAGTGGACACTACACTACCCAAGAAAAAAAGGCATCTAAGCAAGATAAGACAATGTAGCTCAACGAGTCACAAAAAAACATGATGCAAATATGCAACAATGATAACCACGCAACACTAAAACCAAACAAATTGCAGTCAACCATAAGAGAAAGAATGAGATATCATATTCAATTGAGAAGGGGCTGATTTCAACTTAGAAGAGGCTCTTTTTTTACAAACTTCCATTCCTCCTTGTTCCACTCGTCGATCACGTTGTCAGGATCGTACGCGAGGAGAATCTCAAGAGAAGCTATACTTCAAAATACAAACCTATCAAGTGAAGTGGGGATACCCTGTCTAAGTCAACCCTAGGAGGGATCAGAGTACCCGATTCCTTGATAGGATCCTAAGAAGGAAACACATATGAAACAATCCTAAAGGGGCATATGTCCGAAGTTGAGTGAGCCACAAGATCAAGGGGCATTAAATTTTAAATGTGAAGGAAGTGAATCCTCCACCAAGTTCGAGAACTCCCAATATTTTTCTTAGAATGGCTAGAATCCTCCATCAAATGTCCAGTTTTAAAATATCTATGAAAATGAAAGGCCAACCTTCTGTAGTCGAGACATTGTGTCCAAGTCCTATCTCCAATCTGAAGAATGATATGTTCTGGTAGTTTCATGGAGATGTCTAAATCTACTAAAATCCAGGCATACGTAGTATTTAATTGCTGGAAGGTAGCATTTTCCGCTTTTTCAAAAGCATCCAGCTTGTTTCCAATGTCTTCAAGACAGGTTTCATCCCAAAATTGCAAGGAAGACCGGCGAGTCTTACCCAGGTAGGTATTGTATCAAATGTATATTTCAAAAAATCAAAAGAGGGGTAACACAGTTTGGTTATGAGATCATACTAATCACATAAAATCAAGTACAAATTATGGATTATCTCTTGGTCCTAAAAAGATTCAATAACAACTATGAAATAAACATTAGAATAGGCATAAAAACCAATCATACCCTTAATTCTAGGGCCCCATTTCTCTATGATCCAATCATGCAGTTGATGGAGCTTAGGCAAGAATTGGTTGAATTTGCAAATGAGCTCATGTTTGCAATAAGCTTCCTCCAAATCCCATACTTTGTGGAAAACACCACCGTCAAGCATGCATTGGAGGGATATATGTGCGGGATGTACGGGAAGCTTCCTCCTCCATCCGTGTCTCATATTTTTAGTAACAACAACATTAAAGGATTTTTCAGCCGTTGTAGATGCTTAAGTCATGGATCTCCTCTTGTAGCCGCTAACCTTGTCAACACTATCATTAATAGCATGGTGGTTTCATTTTTCTTTTTTTTAGGTCCCATAAGAGGGATCACCTGTTTGGTGAGAGACAAAGGAGAGGCAACTTTAAGAAACAATGAATTATTACTTGATTTAAGAAACAATCAATTTGTCAAAAAAAAAAAAATTTAGAAGTTATTTGACCCAAGATCAAATCTTGTAACTGACATGTCTATGTCATCCAAGTGTAAAACCTTCGCTTGAGAGAGGCTATCATATGTCATGAAAATTTGTAAGTACCTTACAAAACACCCCGATTTATTGTTTTGGTGTGGACTTACAATTACAAATTAATTCACACCAGATTGTTGTATCATCTTGTTATCCTATTTAGTTATGGCATATTTGACTTATATATTACTCTCAAACCAAACACTCCAATCTACAATCTAGTCTTTTGGTGTGGACTTACATTTAAAAGTTAATTGACTTGACTCGAGATTGTCGCATCATCTCATTATCCTATTTAGTTATGGCATATCTGGCTTATATCTTTCTGCGAAACCTTGAAACCGAGATGCCTAAACGAGACATGTAGCTAGAAAGACATAAAGAACATGTTTCTGTTCACATGCAATTTGGGGGGAATTTTGGATCTTCTATAAGGTTAAATTGATATTCAAATTTTGGGTCTCAAACTGTTCCGTACCAAAAGTGACATCTTCAATATCATTCGAAGATGTTCTCTTATCAACAGTGCACATTTCAAAGGATATGATTAAGCATAATCCTACTGCAAAGAAACTGTCGAGTCTGAAATCCGATGAGAAATACATGGCACGCAAACTTACATGACTACAAATTCTTGTCATTATGTTTTTCACGTTTCCACACTATACACACTACACAGCTACCCAACTTACATGGCTCCAGCTACCCAAATCACGAGTTTCTTCACTCCCTTCAACTTGAAAGAAGTGGCCGACAATACCACCGCCCTCTTTCCCCACGTACGCCCACTCGCCTTAAGTGCAAGCCCATCATATCCTATGATTTACAACAAGACAAATTGCGCTGGAAATTTTTTTCCAAGACCACCTGTCACTATTTCACAATTGCAAAGTTTTGTTTTATCCTCGATTTTTTTGTCTTACACACTTTTTGTTCTAGTCTTTTGTACACTTTACTCCCCCATTATCTTTTTGGCACTGATGATCACACTTCTACACATTAAAATAGGTTCTTCATGTCTATTAATTCTATGTTACTATTCAAAAGTGTTTATCATCTAAAGTTTTAAGTTTTTATTTTTTTACGAAAGATTATCATTTTAGGTTCTTATTCTTATTCAACATAGAATACAATACCCTTCCACCACGTGATGATGGCTTTGAACCCTAAACATAACTCATCGCCTCAAACCCTAAAATCGATGGTCTATGCGATGGTGGCCATGGGAAGCCTAAGAGTTGTGGCGCTGCGTGAAAACATGGAGGACAGGGCTCGGTAGAAGCATTGGTGTGCACGGATCCAAAGGAGAAAACAATGAATTCTCCTAGATCAACCTTTCTTTCGCGGAGAATAAAGACAAAGGTGGAGATGCCACACCATGGTTTTTGTGAAGAATGGTGACAAAGAAAATAGGAATCCTAACCCAGGTGCTTGGAGGATCCACTAACGGATGCGAAAAGACTAACATAGATCCGGGAGCGACACGAAAAAGGCTACGGGTACAAGGGAGGGCTCTCCATCTAGTCAGGGGAAGCAAGGTAAAGATGCTAGGGAATGGAGGTTCCTTTAAATATTTCGTTGTAGTTGTCTCCAACCAAAAATATAATACAAGACATGTTGACAAGATGCTAACACTACCTCAGAAGAATCCAATACTTAAAATAGAAGAGGATCTACTACAAATGGTCCTAAAGGAGGAGGATAATCTGACACAAGATGGTCTCATTTGTAGATTTCAAAAATTCTGGCCCATAATATCATAGTTGCAGGACTGGATCTCACAGAGTTGGAGGCATGTGATTAAAGGTAAGATTGAACACTACCCCTGTGCTAAAGCCTATTTTATTGTTGTTTTTGAAACCTTTGAGGATAGAGAACTAAATTTTAATAAATATTGGGTTTATGGTGAACATGGTGTCATGATCAAGCCATGGTACATGTCCTTTGATCCTCTTAAAGATTCACTTTACTCCTACCTGTACCTAGATTCATTTACATTGTCTCCCTTTGCAGCTTTTGAATAATTTTTGTCTTTTTGTTATCAAGATACCCTAGGTTCTTCTGTGAAAGAAGCTAATAAAACCACGACTCGAACTCATACTACTTATGCCAGGATTTTTGTTTATCTTGATACTTCACAATATCTTCCAGCAAAAATCAACTTACAGATAGGTGACAGACATTGAAATTTAAGGAATAACCTACTTGGTCGAAGGATTAATTACCATAACATCTTATATTTATCCCCCATTCGGACCCAATTAAGGACTCTTCAAACCAATTAGACGATCTTAGACAAATAAAGTCACATCCCAATTTGTCAAGCTATGAAGGGATAAGCCAGATTTTTTCTACTCAAGTGGTTGTTTTTTAAACAAAGATTGTTGGTCCCCTCAACGAGGGAAATATTCCAATCAAGAATCTTGAAGTTTTTCTTCCTATCTCTTCGGAAGAAAGCATACAAAAAATAAAACCACTCCAACGCTTCTTGCAAGGCTTGAGTCTTGTCCCGAATTATGCTTTTATGATTGTATCTAGGCTGAAGGGATACTATTTCTTAGTTTTTTTCCTTCTTCAACCAGGTCATTTGGATGGATGTAGATCTATTGTTTGTTGTTTGTATTTTTTGGGATTTGTTGAACATCTAGGTTTTAGACTTGATATTTATGTGCTCTTGTTTTATATATGGGTTTTTTACCTTCTTTGTACTGGGGTATGGACCCTCCCAAAAAACCATTTACCAATAGTAAAACATTATCCATTGTTATTTTGTATTTCAAAAAAATCTTAGCCTAGATTTTGCATAGTACTATGGGTCAAGAGACCTAAAATTCATATAATTCTCTTTCTGGTCATTGTATGAGAATGTAAATAAATAAATATTTGTTTCAACACTTTAATAAAAATTTAGGATTCATCTTTGAGTTCAATTTTAACAAATCAGACTAAGCTACGTAACCAATTATCAATATATTCAAATTCATTTCTTATTGTTATACTATATGGTATTAATAATTCAATGTTTAGGAACCAAAGTTTATTCTTTGGAATGTGTGTGAGCGTGTTCCCTTAAGATGTTAAAACATGCTTGATTTGATTTATAATGTATGTTTTTTTATATTTGACTTGTGTGAATCATTTTCCACATTTTGGCCCTTAGTTGAGTGGGTTAATATGATGATTTTGAAATTTGATTGTTACACATAAAAAGGAAACAAACATCACATTATTAAAACTAGTTTTAAGTGGAAACCTTATCAAATACATAACCCGAATAGGTCTAAAAGTTTGTACATGTTTTTTTTTTACGAGAGATGATTGTTTCCATAGCATTATAATGAGTGGCATATGTTTACCTAGTGGATTTAATGCATGAAAATTGAGCAATGTACCTTGAAGAATATTTCAAATATTATGTAAATGGGATAATATTGCAATAAATTATAAACTATTCTACCATGTTTCCTAGGTCAATATTTTTGGTACTACATGCTAAGGTTAAAGTGGGATGTACAACATAAGAGTTGATATATGAAACATAACATGTTGAACATGAGCCATGTTGATTCTAGGGTGATTACAAAAATCTAGATATATCCTAAAATATTTACACCATTTGAGCAATCATAGTATCATAAGAATTGGAAACATGTTCAAAATTTCTAACTAGGTCATCATTGGAAACAATTACAAAAGTAAGAATACCGTAAAAATTTTTTTGACTAAGATTACTCACTACACCACTCCACAAGGGCTCTAGATAGAGAAACTCAACAATGCATAAGACACTTACATAAGTCATCAACTCACATAGACAAATAGAAACACCATATACTTGTTGATTCCACGCTTTCCCCAATGAACGAATGCTGGAAATGACCCAACCACTAGAAATGGACCCAAGGATCAAGAACCTAGAACACATCATTATTAAGGTTACATCTTAGTTACATTTAACATTCCAAGAACATTATTATGCAAGGATAATTGTATACTTTTTCCACTTACACATTCTAAAATTCATTTCAAATTTAACTTAGAGTTAGACTGTTTAAGTTGGTTCTTTATCCCTGAGGACAATCCCTATAACTTGCATAATTATTTGTGATACTTCTAACTATATACAAAGCTCCTAATTCTCTCATTTTATGTTAAGATTATGCTTCCCAAATGTTTATTCAAAGTTCATAATTTTTCCCTTGCTACACAGGTGAATCTAACATGATGACAAGAAAGAAATCTTAGGATTAAGGGAGGTTTAGGTTTAAGATATGTTTTTCCCATAAGAATTCTTTTATCATGGTATCTTTATTTTCTCTACCATGGTTAATATAATTCAGTAACTTGTTGAATCCATTCAACATTTCCACATCAAGAAAATTTATTTATATTTACATAAATCTTTTGTTTTCTCAAAGTTTGATGTCACCAAGGGCAATTCATATTTTTTTATCATAAGTAAATTTCTATGTGAGTTATAAGGACTCCAAGAGTGACATTATTCATAATCTAAAATCTCATTTTACTCTTATATGGTTTACTCTAACATTGCACTATGATCTCATTATTGGCATAACTTTAGAATAAAAGAGTTACAAAAGTGCTTGTCTAATATCATGAAGAAGTACATGATTGGAAACATTATAAACTACACATGAACCACAAGTGATTTGTGTTCAAGGTAAGATCCCGTGTTTCAACATTTTGTGATTCCACATGTGAAATTTATTTTATTCTTAATGTCATAAAAGGACATAGCAAGGGATTACAGAGCCAAGTTTCCGGTTTCCTAGGTTCTCTACAGTCAACATAATTCAAATTAACTTCATTTGCAAAGAGTTACTTACAATTTTATACCCACAAGTTAACCTCCTAATTAGTTGAGCTTTAGTTTGATTCAAATTTACACTCGGTGTCTACACCCTATTATAGATCAAATTAAGGTGTGAAAACATATTTACCCGATAAACCCTCTGTAAAAGATCAAGGCACTATATTGTCACTAGCTAAAGTAACACATTTAGTTATGAGGAACTAGAGAGATCATTATAAAGATTTTAAGTCAAAGTACAACTATTCACTTGGTCCATTTGTGACATCTTGATCCCACATGGAATTCATTCGATGATGAAGAAAATTCCTAGATCTAACAACATACGACATTGTAAATGACTAGGATACTAAGGAGGTGTTAGTTCTAATTACTCTAGATAAATTTTTTCTAGGTCACTTCTAACCGAAACGGGAGGTTGACGACGATAAAGATAAACATATCGACCATGATGATAACACAAACTAGGGGTCTTATTTACCTAATCTAGGAGGTTCCATCAAGCTCTAAATTTTAAGTTCATTATATGGTTTCAATTTAATCTATGCTAAGAATGATCACACATGAAGACAATTTATACACGAATCTTATACTAGGGTTGAATGTTGTGGTTAGATTCATGTACTATATTTTCATGGTAAGAAACAAAACACCAATTATTTAATCATCTATTGCACACTAGATCACACTACAAGATATTAAATTCAAATTCTTTTAACATATATCCAAAACCTTTTCTTTATTTTTATTAAACATACAAAAATATGAAATAAAATAACACAAATGATTAAATGCACATTTCCCAAGGCATTACTAAAACTATCATCTCATGCACATTACCAAATTTCAAATATAGTTTTTTTATTACATTGCAACTACATTAGACATATATACATTTTCCAATAAAATATATAAATTACAATAATAAGTAGTGAATTATGCCATGCCTTTTCACCATATTACTTTCATCCTTCAAAACCATGTGAGCATGATATCAATGATACATTGATGATATGGAATCCAACCTAATCTAGCATAATTATAATTTTTGTTTCCCATTTACATAATAACTTTAATAATTTTAATTCGAAAGGAGAAGGTTAGAGACACATATTTATTTTATTTCAATTCACTTCATTTCTTAACCAAGGACAGAGAAAGAAATAGGGAAGAGAGAGAAACACTATTTCACCAAAAATTCAACAAGTCACATAGTAGAGTTTCAAGAAGTTATTTACAGTGTCAATAAGTTTCCACAATGGTTTGACAACCTGACAAGGGTCCTACAACATATTTTTAACGTTTTCCTACTAGTTGCAAAACTTTCAACTTAGGCTAGGAGTTGAAGAAATGAATTTCAAATGTTGTCCTATGAGGATAAAACATACCATGGGTAATTTTCTATTTGTCCTCCTATACACCAAGAATTCACAGAACCTGATGGAATTCAGAACTGGTGAATGATTTATGATTGGAGGCTAGTTTTACAGAGGTTGTTGGTCATAATAGGCCTAGTTGTAAATAATCAAAAGTTATCTTGAGGGCTAAAAAAACCATGTCTAAAAATGATGTTCGATCGATCGATGCATAATGAGAAATTTCCTCCAAGTTCCCATATATATGGAAAATTCACTAGATTCAATGGAACAGAGAACTAGAAAGGGGTTCTCAAATGACGACAAGTTTTTGAAGCCACCGATCATAATTCATCCAGTTTGACCTAGTCAAACTATGACAAGAGGCTTACAAAATATCATTTCCAAACTACCAAGAAGAGTGTTTTCCCCAAATCAAGGTTTTAGATAATTTTGTAGTAAAAATACTAGATGTTTTCAAATGTGGATAGGTAATTTGTTGCTCATGGTTCAAACAAGACCCAATACAAAACCCAACTTTTCAAATTTAGCAAAGATCCTATAAATACAAGACAATGTAATAAGACTCCAAGAAGGGTGTCAAAAATATCACAACCGATCATTCAAGGTCGATTCAAGGATTAAAGTGACTCCTCACATAACAAGGTACACTTATGAAACTTAACATCTCCTTTCTGGAGTTATGAAGGTTATTTTGCAAGTCTCTAAAAGTCATGATTTATCTGTTTTAACAAGAGAGCAGAGATTAACATATTTATAGAGTGGCTAACTTAAAATTGTCGATAAAAATGGGTATTGTAGCAATCTGGTTTCACCAGTACCTTTTAGATTATCTCAAAATGATGGTTTGATTTTATGCTTGTCTAACAAGGAATATTTTAATTGTGCAAGCTATGGTATGATATCTTTTGTTTTGAAAACGAGTTTATTTAAAACTATCAATTCTATTATAATGCTACATTTTAAAATTTTATTTCACTGCAAATGAACAACTAAAGATCAAAACTTATGAAAGATAGGAAGAGATGAACTATGCCTGGAGGAACGAATCCATTCGATATTGCAAGATTTGGTTGTGCATCTTTAATGGACATTTCCTCAAGCAGTGTGCGAACATTCGAAAACTTCCCCATGCGTACATTCTTTGAAATTTTATAAACCCACTTCAAAAAAATTGAGCTTTCAAATACTAGGCTCAACCCACATTGCATATGGAAATGCAGGAGAAAAGAGAACCCCAAATTGAAGGGCATCATATAACAACAACCGGTCTCATTGGAGAAATGGAAGATATGTCACTTCTACCATATGAATTTAAACATGACAATAGTAGTCAATATCGTTGATCTCGTACCTCTGATTTCACAAGTTATGTATTGGGATGCATTGTAAAATAACAACCATTTTCATCACAATCGTCTATGTAATTTTCTTCATATTAATACATTCAAATATTTATTACATATTCCTTTTACTAATATTTAAATACATCCCCTCCCTAGTCCCTTCAAATCTTCTGCAACAAGATAACAAACTATGTATGCGACTTAGAAGGAACCCTTTATAGAATTCCCATAAACCCATCTTTTGAATCTCATCTTTATTCATTAGAGATCAGATAAGCACACATTTTGAGAAATATTCGAAGGCACACCAAAAGTTATAGTTGTATTATTGAGAAGACTCGATTTCAAAATTATAGATCCCACTCAGTTTCTATTTATAAATAAATGATGGTTCTCTCTATCCTAGGTCTACTTTTCTCAACGGATGAGCTGATTGTAAGCAAACAATGGCCAAATTTCTTGTCAAACATTTCACAGGCCATGTGTATGCTCCAAAGTTTTTCATCCAACGCTACCCAAGCATTTGCAACTACACATCTGAAAATACCCCCAATTTGGCATATGCTGGGAGGAAGCTAGAAATAAATCAGATTTCCAATATGCTTTTATGGATTTCCATACTATTTTTGAGATCTCAAGTTTTCACACAAGCATGGAGGGTGCTAGAAAAGGATGTGATGCCTGTCTTTCCATTGCTTGAAAGGCTCCACGACCTTTTTAACAAACCCATTTTGTACATATTCTACCATCATTAACTCCCATGAGGCCACGTTTCAAGAATTTAGACAAAAAATTGACATGCCAAAGTATGCTTCCACATTTTGCATGCTTATCTACTAGAGTGCTTCCAACTACAACATCTGACAAAACCTCTAATTTGGCACACAGGCTAGGAGGAAGCTTGAAGAGGTAATTGATCATGTTGGAGACTTGTTTGCATCCACATTTGCAAGAATATCTCCCAGGGCACTCAGCTAAGACATCTGACAAAACAATTTCCATCCCTTCTCCATTTTCTGTAGACTAACCAACTATTGTTATTTTTTTTGTTTTTAACTTGAGTATAGTTTTTCAAAGTGTGGAATCTAGTTGAGGCAATAATTTTTTTAATTATTGTAATGGGAAAAGAATAGGTTTTATAAGGCCCATGTGCTTGGTCAGGAGGACCACATGCCTTCACATGGGGGTCACCTACTCCTTTCACATCCAACTCCCCGCATCCACCTTCTATGTCCTTTTTAATATTTTTATTATTACTAATTTGTTCTTGGGCACTACAACTTATGCTTAGTGATGTAAGTTGTATAATTTGCAAACTATATAATCTATTAGCATTTCACCACTTTGAGTATGGTGTTGAAATTTTTGCACGAGAGTAACACAATATTTAGTTAGGAGTCTCTTAATATTATGAAATTTATAATATAGATTAGATCTTTAATGTATTGAAGAAATTCTCTTCAATCACCATGCTCTATCATTTTTGGTAATGTAATTATGTTGCATTTTAGTAAATGTATTTCAATACATTGTGTAAGGTTGGAATGTATTGTTAAGTATATATGCTCATCGAGAATTTGACTATGGATAAACAACATATAGAATATTTATGTACAATCAATATTTAAATATCATAAATTGTGAAGTATAAAAAATTTAATATATCTACTCCTATTACAAAAATACAAAGAGTTTTTTCTGGTTTGTGTATATGGCATTGGCAATTCCATTAGTATTTTTTGTAGGTTATGACTTTTGGTTATTTTTTAAGCATCCAAATATATGTTTATTGAGTTTTACTATAATTAGATCCTATGTTTGATATTTAATTATAGCTAAATATTTTTAATATTATTATTGGAAAATAGTGCTTTTGAAAGAGACTATACCCTTGTATAACAAAGCTCAAAAGCTAGATTTTGCAAATTCAGCACTTCTAAAAGAGATTAAAATAAAGATTTAACAAATTAACCCAACAACAAAAAAACTGTTTTCCAAGAACACAACCTATAACCAACATCTCTACAGGTTAAAAAACACCAAGTCGAAAACAACTTCAAAGTAACACCACTTGTTCAACAGTAGCAAAATAGGCCAACAACCCATATGCAGTAGTGACATCATACAATAGGACATAACTCATGCCGTTTCGAGACAATTAAAGGTTTATATTTTGTGTATCATTTCTTTTTCCTATCCAAAGACCTTAAATTTCTCATTTCCTTATTCAACTAAGATTAGAAGAAAAACTTCAAGTGACTTGATAGGGATGTGGCCCTTAACAAGGGGTGTTGAGTCACAATCTATCACTGAATCAACACCTTGAGGAGAATAATATTGATTTTTATTCTTTGTATTGTTTGGAAGCTCTTCCATGATGGGTTATTCCACTTACGCGGGGTCACTATATTCCACAACTAGGTCTATATGGGGATTGATTATTAGATGTTTAGGTAGAGGATCCTTCCACCATGCATGTTTTACCTTATGTTTGGAATGTTCATAATAATCTAAAATATGACTAATTTTAAAGAAATGCCAACATCGGAAAGCAAGACCCTCATTGTCTAATCTATGTACATAGATTCTATCACCAATTTACAAATTGATTTCTACTGGTAGGTCTTGGAAGGTATAAAGATCTACGATGATTCGAGCATAAGTAGTATGGGTCTGAAAAAAGGTCTTATCATCAATTTTAACACATGAGCCTAGAGTATCACCTATGGAAAGCAAGCAAGATCTATTCCAAAGCTAAAGTGGGAAACCATACAAGTGAACCCAAATAGGGTAGGTATCAAACGAATCTTTTAGAGGATCAAAGGATGAAAACCATGGCTTGAACATGAGCCTGTGTTCACCCTAAACCCAATATTGGTTAAAAATTGAATCTCTATCCTCACGTGTTTCAAAACAATAATGAAATATTCTTTAAGCACAAGAATGAATCTTAATCTTACCTTGATTATAGCTACATATTTTAAATTCGGTAGATTTTATGAAATTTATCATTGGGAATGTTGTGAAAATTAAACATTACATTGAATTCATATATTGGTTTCAATAAATTCATGAATACTCTCTAAATTTTAATGATCAATGTATCCTTAGTGATTGAAGATTTTAATATTTTGAATTTAAAAATTCTTCATTGATATTTTTGTCTAAACATTTTTCACAAAGGTAATGTATGTGAAGACTACTAATCGCTCCAAGCAATGCTAAAATAACAATACTAACACCACATAGTCTAATTAACAAATGCTTATTGAATCTAGAAATAGTTACATCAATGATTAAAGATTAATGGAAGGCTTAAAATAATTAACATGATATATCAATATTTCTTAGCTAGAGCATGCCTACTTAATATTCAATTAACTAACATAGACCAAAATAGATCTAGGAGTAGTCACATTGGGGATTTTTTCTAGTATAAGGAAGGTGATATGGTCTCTCCAACAATGACTACAAGATCATATTAGATACCCATCTAATAACCCTGGTGAATACTTGAGGCAATGATTGAGCTTGGCTATAAATCATATTTCTAATATGATATGCAATTCAAAGCATGGTGTAAAGTTTAAAGGTATGTGGTTAGTCCTTGTTATAGTTTTTCCTTTGAGGAAAAATTACATCTTAGTGCATGTGGGACTAAAAGCACAAAATAGATTAATAATTATTAATCTGTTTAAGGATTGTTAATTATGATTAGTGAATTAACAAGTGATTAGGATGTGAGGTGCTATAATCAACTACTTAGGGTTAATTAGGAGGCTAGGATAAGCTTTCGAAGCCTTCTGAGATGTTGTGGAAGGAAGTGAGGTGATTTTGAATGGTTGGAAGAGGGGTTTGAGACCAAAATAAGAGTAAAATAGGCTTAATCATCTAATAATCATTAATTGTCTATTTAGAAGAGGATTTTGACTTAATAGTTTTCATAAAGTGACATCATGAATGCAAAATAGAATAGGTAATCAACAGAGCATTGTTAATTGTCCAAAATGGTAAGAAACAATAGTTAATTAGCGGAAATTACTAATTATGATGGAAATGGTAAGAATGAGAGTGATTTGTGTGCTTTTAGCAATAATATTGCAAAAGTAGAATTTACATGTCTACGGTATGGATGAATATTAATTGAAACAATAGCCAAAAATCATGTAACATAGTGGGAAATGATCTAATTTACCCATATCAAAATTTATTGAATAAGTAAAGCTCATATTCCTTTACAAGTTTCAAAAATAATTTAAGAAACAAGTTATCAATTGTGAAATACATCAATGATACATGCACATAATGATATGTGGTGTAAAATTATTTCTTTCTTATCCAATAATGTGAATTAGAGATGAAAATAATCATTTCGAAATATAATAAGTGAAAAATGTACTAGTAGTTTAATAATGTATTTTGTACATTTACACAAATGTGTTACTTTTGAAACAATAAATATTGTTTAAATTTATTAAACTCGTGATAATAATATAAGGAAAACATATGTGGAGCTTGAGTAGCAATACTAGTTACGATGGGAAAAGAGAGATGTACAATATGAGGTTGTGTTATAGAAAAC
The DNA here is from genome assembly GCA_018340775.1 of Taxus wallichiana var. yunnanensis. NCBI lineage: Eukaryota > Viridiplantae > Streptophyta > Pinopsida > Cupressales > Taxaceae > Taxus > Taxus wallichiana. The sequence continues at coordinate 148,698,276 of CM031236.1, read as the reverse complement.
CTAGATGGATAAATATGAGTCATGTGGCTTCCATGTTAAGTACTCAAATTTAGTATATCTAATGATCATTTACAACATTTCAAACAATTATAGTATAATAAATATTGAAAATATTTTCAAATTTTATAACTTAAATGTCTTTAAAAAATATATATTTTAGGTCATCAACATATTTTGAAATTGAAGAATTTTGATCATGAGAATGAGAAGGAAGTTTGTGTTGAATAGCTTTATATAGTATGGATATCTTAATTCTATCTATCAAAAATACACCAAGAGATATCAATCATGAGGTAACTCTCTAACTATAAAATATAGTATAAGTATACAAAAAGTAATAATAATAAATAAATATAACATAGTAAGTATTTTATAATAAGTGTGTGTATTTACATATAAAAATTTCAAGATGTTTATGATTGATTAATTACATATCTTTTTAATCAACAACTTAATTAAATTCTTTATCAATTTCCCATTAATTTGTGGCAAATGGAATCATATATATATTAAAATTATTGGTAAATAGTTTTTGAAAGGGACTATACCCTTGTACAAAAAGGCTCACAAACCAGATTTTACGATTGTACCAAATCAAAAAGTGATAAAAATCAAGATTTTACAAGAAATCCCAATATAAAATATATAGTATGCCAAGAAAAGTACCAAATCCTACGTAGAAAACAAGAAAGAACAGAGAAAAAAATGATATTACAACTTAGTAGCAACACAATAATGACGCAACCAAGCTAGGTGGGAGAAACAATATTATTGCCATTGGATTTTTTTCTTTTTGTTCACCATCTTCCACCCATCAGAAACCTCCTTGATAGGGATAATAACCTCAAGAGCATCAATCGGCATATATTTGCCATTTTTTGTTGGAAGAGGAGGAGGAATATTTTCCTTTGCCACTTTACGCTCTGATAATGCTATTTTTCTATTCTCCATCCTCCTACCAACAAGAAGTTTTTGATCAGGATTTTCAAAGCTAATTCAACCCCCACGTCTGAATAAACATTTAAAACCAAATAATCTTTAGTATCAAAAACCAAATGCTCGGGAAGGGCATTTTTCCACTAGTTGTTTTTGCCATTTTTATGCTTTGTCATCTGGAAAACATTAGCGGTGTGTCCTATAACAAAACACTTTCTACACCTGAATGAAAATTCTTCATAATCTAAAGGTTTTGTCCAAATTATCTTTTAGAATTTAAGCACTATACTAGCAGGAATATTTGTAGATGTGTCAAGCACAACAAGGAGAAAATGAAATCATTTAACTATGCAATTATAAAGCTAATAGTATTAAAGAGGTTATCCTGAAAATTATTTTAAAGAATATTCTGTTAGATCATCCTTAACATGTATCATAAGTTCAGCTCGTAGTGACAATAATCATCGCAATCTTATAATACTTTCATCTTGAAGTAAATGGAAGAAGAAAATTAAGTGTGGGGTAACACTAAAAAAATAAAATTATGGTACTAGAGATAGGCATCGGTTGTACACCAAAGTATAAACTTAAAGTTCATGTGACAGGTAAAGGTGTGGGTTATATAAATATGTATATTCAAGATTCGTGTCTTTCGATCTGTGGATTATTCGATATTTGAATCTTGGGTCAGAGCCCGCTTGAGAGAAAAGGTAAAACATAAATTTAATATGCCATTGGAAAGGTTCTCATTTCACAGTTTAAAGTATATGAGTAGGCTATTTGTACTACAAATAAATCTTCGAGTCACAAATCATGTGAGACGTTACCTAGAAACAAATCCTTGTCACCCTGTTATTCAGCTACACAATTCCTAAGTTTCTTTTGTCCTTTCAAAATGTTTGTTTTAGGGAAATATTGATTACTTTATTACCCTACTTTCGTTTTTAAAATAGGATTAATAATTTATTGAAAAAATAAAAAAAATTGTAAGTGGAAATTTTTTATTTCAAAACCCGAGATATTTTATTATTTTCAATGAATATGCACGTAAACTATTTTTTAAAAGAAATTGGAAATATATCTATCGTTTTCATAAATTAAAAAATGAGGAGGTAAATTACGATTAAGAATTTATAATAATAAGTTTTTTAATTGTTGTGTTTGCTGAAACCCCTAATAAAGATTCAATTTTTGAAAAAGTTCAGGGATATTCACCCACTTTTTTCTTATGAAGCTATGGTTTTCTCTCGTTTAATCATACAACAAAAATTTTCATGTCAAACCTATTTAGGTATGGTTTCGTTAACTACTCCTCTAGTTTTAGAGTGAGAATTACTTACTTTCAATTCGGAATACCTTGGGTAAATGCCTTGATATTGACCCAAAGATGACCTTATATGACTATACAACGGATGTTCACATAATGGTTGATATGAATATTTATTGTTATTATCCTCCATCTATTAAGCTCAAAGTCGAGGATATAATTTGGAATCAAAATTTATAATATCAAGGGTTTCCCTTCGGATGTATAATCTTCTATTCTCTTGGTCACTTAGCTTCTGATTGTCAAGTTGTAAGAAAAGTTGAAAATAATAGAATCTCCTAATGGAAGAATTCAGACCCTTGTGAGCTGGTTGTTAAAGGTCCCTTAGATAGTGATTTAGAGGAGGATTCAGAGAATGAGGATAATTTACTTTCTAATAATAAGGTGTCCACTCCTCCTTATTCACTCATGGAAAATGTTTCACTTACAGGAACCTCTTCACATCCTAGTTTTTAAACAGCATCAAATTCATGTGGATAAGAAGAACATCAAAATCATCATACTGGTTTACAATAATGAAAATGAAAATCCAAACATAGGATATAACTAGACTACTGTGTATAAAAAAGAAGAAAGGAAAAATGAAAATGATTCCCTTAAGATGCATTTAAGATCTCATGGGAAGGCGTCTCATGGATAAGTTGTTTTACTTTTGTTTCTTGTCATGTTTTTGTTTGTATCTTTGTTGTGTCGTTGGAAGATGTTGGACCTATTTGTTCCTCATTGATATATCTTTATGTCCACTTGATTAAGTTATGACAGGTAGGGTCCCCTTGACCCTATTTTACCATTAATAAAAAATAAGTTTTGTTGGTATTTAAGGTAAAAAATAATAATAATAAAAAAAAAGTGTGTCTTGAAATATAATATTCTTATGGTAATACAATATCAACACCATGAATAAATAGTAATAACCCCCTAAATAAATAGCATCAACACATACATACCATCGGCATAAGGAGTATGTTATGACTGACTTTTCTGGGGCTGAAAGTTTGAAGATAATCACCGTTACTATGAAAAATATGAGATTAGACTTCTATATTGAATCTCAAATCTTATACAGATAAAGGTGTAATAATGCCTCAAGTAGATGCAAAGTAGTAGAACCTCCATTATTCATGGTGTCTTATCCATGCAATTTTATATGGATGTGTTGGTAGAATAATTGTTTGTATATTGGAGTCCATAACTGCCACCCCATTCCCTCATTCTGTAGGTCTCCTTTCCCCATTTCCCATTACACCTCCTCTTCTAAGAAGGAGATAAATGGAAACTATATTAATGTATATGACTCAACCATTATTGATGCATAGAATGAACCATCATATGTTGTTGGGATATGAATTGATTCGACTCATGACCAAGAACACTCCCTCAATAAATGAAAATATCTAGTAAATGATGGAAATATATAGCTACCTTATTTAGTTGGATTAATAAAAACACATGGTTAACACTTTACAGGCCCATCTCGAACCAAAATACTTCAAATCACTAGTTCTTGCGATTAAGAATGATTAAGTGAGTTATGTGGAATTTATGAATGCTATAGGAACATGTATAGTGTGACAAGTTCACTTTGGGTCACATTTTGAAAATGTGTTATGGATTATATCCATATTTAGAGGGTTTTAGGAACCATGTTTTCTCCCATAAAAACCATTAAGAACTCATTTGGGAAAAAGTGCATCCATAGTGATATTTTAGAACCCACAATAGACTATGTTTATTCTTTTTGGGACTTAAGAATGAACTCTAAAATATGCGCCTCTCTAAGATGTGTACAAACCACTTTCTATTAAGATAATTTTATCAAGAAATTAAAGTGTATTTTAGGCCTCCATTTGAGGTTGTTACTATTATCTCAGTGTGCATAGCTTGAGCATAAATCACTACAATCCATGATAACATCTATTTTTGGTATTGATTTTTTGGTGCAAGCCAACAACCAATAGAAACTTTGTGTGGCATGGTATCTTCTTTATTTTATGTCATATTAGCTCATACTTGAAACAATTATGTCAGGCATGACAACTCAAAACATATGAATGGATTTAATCATATGGAAGATGAATTGGGTTAAGAAAGACCATTTATAATTTGACATTCAAATGAAACAACAAGTTGTTGTTGGGATCAAAACGAGACTAGTGAATATAGGCTCAATGTGGGATTAGGCTTGTACTGATAAACAAGGATGACCCCTCCGACACTATTAAAATGGGGTGTTTAGACTCAAAATTCATTTTTCAAGTGGGTTTTTTACAAATATGAAAATAGATTGGAACATTTCAAATGCTTTGGGATTTTTCCATGACATCAGTTGGCTTTGACTTGGGATGTGACTTAGGTTGGAAGAAGCTAGAATAAGGCATATCTCACACTCCATAATCTCTTGGATTTTATCATATTAATTCCTTATCGATTTGGTTATAGAGTTACATTACCGAGAACCACCTTGAAACATAACTAGGCCAAACTTAATTAATAAAGGGATCTCTCTTTGTTGCATTTATCATAAACACATACAGAAATGGAAACGGAAACAAGACAAAAAGAAAATTAAATTATGTAAAAGGGAAGGAGAAGAATACACAAATTTTACCTAGGGATGAGTTTATTTTTTTCTTCCATGAAGAATGGGACTTGTAAATGATTTTATAGAGCGCACCATGGGTTTATAAAGAAGTCACCCTTATCATCATGTCATGGAAACCTAGAGGTAAGGCATTTAGCGGGGGATGAGTTTATTTTCTTTTTCAAGAAGAATGGGACTTCGAAATGGTTTTATAGTGTACACCATGGGTTTATAGGAAGTGGCCTTACCATCATGTCGTGACAACTTGGAATGTTCTGAGAAAGGAAATTTCAGGATCTTCCTGTATGAATTCATCTTCCGGCACTCCCTTTGGATTTATAGCAGCCCAAAGTGTTCCTAAGAATTGATAGAGCTATGGGAGAATTTATTTTTATCGATCCGGATAAAATAGTCCTCTCGACTAGTTTTTCCCATATCCACATCAATGTGGCAGTAGATGTCTCTGTTCATAAAATAATCTTCTTCAAATCCTCCCTTAATAAATGGTAATATAGAATAGAGATCGAGCCCTCCCCGATCATAGGTGTAAAGTGAAGAGTGGTTCGATACGAAGCATAGATATGTTACAGAGGTGATATGAAGCCTCCGCTGAGAATGTGGTGGATGCTCGCATGTCTATTTCTTAGATATATGATGAGTTTGATGAGGATTCGGTGGATTATGGAAATGACCCGAAGGAGGAGGGTGAGTTAGTGGATCGCATGATGGATTTTTTATCTACTATGCTTGCATTTGTTGAACTAAGTGTTTGCTTTAGAATGGAGGTCATGGTGCGTTTTGGAAGTGGTTTGGAGAAGGCGGAGCGAGCCTTTGTTGTTAGCGAATGGTCACATGTTTGCATAGGTGGGTGGGATAATCGAATGGAGGGATTTTTCAAAATTCAAATTTAGAATAAGGAAATAATTCCGTTGACTTTTATATCCTAAATGCTCCATGTAATGTTGTTTCCTAGATAGATGGTGTTTTTTCAAATTAGGTGGCATGAGCTAGAGGTTGACATAGTGGGTAGGCTTCAAGTGGTCATTAGATTAGAGGATGAGGTGTCCCATTTTATGGAGTTACATGTGCAGCCTAACTCGTAGTTCAAGGGGGTTGGATCAAGTCCTCCCTAAAAGCTTAAATTAGTTTGGCCCACTTGTGTGACTCGGAGTCGTATTTATGTGATGTCTAGTGTTAGGCCTTAATATTTTCAGCAAGGGTCTTGTTCCTTCATTGGTGTTATTTTGTACTTATTGATCATTACACTTTGAGTTTAGTTTCTAGGTTTTTTTCTCTGGGCCACTTGTAGAGGTTGTCTTTGTTTTTTTGTTTTTTTATCTCTACCTTGTATTTTGGGATTTTGATTATCCTAAAAAACCAACCTTATTACCTAATCTAAAAATATATTAAATAATATTAATAAATATTATTATAAATGATTGTAATAATTATTATGATAAATTATTCTAAATTAATATTAATATATTATAATCATACTTATTTCACTTGGTTTTTCATTATTGTATTTATAACTGCTTCAGATAGGGATTTAATTTTTGGGAAAGTTTGGAAATTTGATTCCGCATGCTTTTGATTAAACACTGGTTTCCTCTGTTTAATCCATTTTCTTATACCTTCCAAGTTAATCCAGTGTCGATACATCTACCTTACTTACCCCTACAATTATGGATGGAGAGTTGTCTAATTGCTAATGGTAACACTTTAGGGAAATGTATAGTTATTGATCCTAAAACCAAATACTTTGAGCACATAATCTATGCTCAAATCTAGGTTGATATGGATACCTCTCGTGGACTTCCGTGCTTCTATTTAACTTAAGGTTGAAGATAGAACTTGGATTCAAAACTTGAATTATGAAGGGTTTTCCTTTAGATGCAGAACATGCTTTTCTTTACGCCATTTAGTAACAAATTATCACCTGGTTCGAGAATAGACTAAAGGTAGAAGATCTTGGTGGAATAACTCAACTTCTAAATACTGGTTGTGATTGATCCATTGAAGTGTTATCCTAAGTTAGTTCCTGAGGACTCAATTGAACCAAAAGTGCTGGAAGTGCAACAAGTATGTAAGAATGTATCGGATAACTTATCAGGATCCCCTTGCTCAAAGGAACACAGTAAATTTTTTATTCCAATCCATAATTATAAAAATTTAAATGAAAAATCATAGGAGGGTTTGAAATTTGTTAAACGTAAAAATAAAGGCACAATCTTTCCCCTTAAGATGCAACTAAGATCCAAAGGGAAGGGGATTCATTACTAAGATTGTTTGTTGGTTTATGGTTTGATGTTGGATGTGTGTTTTTGTTGTTGTTTATTCCTTTGCATCATTGGCAAAGGTTGGTTTTTGTGTTCCTCATTGTCTTATATTTTTCTCCTCCTTTTTACGAGGTAGGGTCCCCTTAACCCTTTTTCACCATTAATAACAAAAATTAATATATAATACTATAATTTATAAATTATTATTAAAATTTATAATCTAATAATAATTATAATTAATATTATAGTATAATTAATAAATAAAATTATTATATTATAGATTATTGTAATTAAATTTTTATTATAATTTATAAATAAAATTGTAATTTTTTTATAAATGGTGAAAAAGGGTTAAGGGAACCCTACCCCATACAAAATAAGAGGATAAAAATATAGGACATTGAGGAACAAGACAAACCACCCTCTACTAACAGCAACATGGATCAAAATAACAACATAAACAAACAAACAACAAAACATCGAAATCTAACAATAATCTCAATAAATCCCCTTCCCTTTGGATCTTAGATTTGCATTTTAAGGGGGATATTGTGGCTATATTTTTCCGATTGACAACTTTCCAACCCTTTTCCATATTTGGATTTGCATTTTCGTTATTATGGATTGACGGAAAAATTCAATTTTTCCTCATAATTAATTTATAATGAAATATTATGTATTATAAATTATTATAATATTAATGATATTATAATATTATAATTCATTATTATTATTTTTTAGATTACGTAAATATTTTGATTTGAGGGGACCAAAAAACCACTAGTAGAAGTGGAGAAAAGATATAACAATGAGGCACCATGACGATGCCTCTCTTAGAGACAACATATATAGGAAAGAGTGCCCATAGAACCCTAGTAACAAGGGTAAGACGTAGATCTCAAAGCCTACTATTGGAGACATGGGACAAAGCCATCGGATCTATGCGACGATCGAGAACTACCCAAAGGTAAGCACCAGAGTACCGTGATAGAGACGGTAGGTAGTATTGCTAGTATTCCCACCCCTGTATTATTTGATTTTGGTTCATTTGATTCTTTTATTGCACCATCCATAGTAGAGCCTTGCGAGGTTGGTGTCGATTAGGTAGGATCTTAGTTGGGATGTTGAAATGGATTCTGGAGCCAAAAATTTTGTAGACTCCTTAGTTAAGGAGTGTGTAGTGGATTTAGGACCCTTCACCACTACCTCAAATCTTCGCATCCTTCCTCTGGGTTCTTATGGTGTCATCTTGGGCATGGATTGGTTGTCCACACAAAGAGCCAGGAGTGTATTTTTACCATAAGACTAAAGCATGTATAGATGATCTAGGAGTTGAGTCAGTGATAGTTGAATTTAGGAGGCCCATTTCCATTCACACCATCTGCACTATGCAGCTTAAGTGGTGTGTGTGACGAGGTTGTAAGATGTATGCTTTACATGAAGTTAGTGATGGATATGAGGATGAGTCTAGTAGACCATCCCTTGTTGACCATCAGATTTTTGAGAGATTTTCTTGATGTTCTTGTAATGGAGATATTGGGGTTACCTCCCCCACATGAGATAGATTTCCACATAGACCTTGTTCTACCATAGAGCCTATCTCACGAGAACCTTATCGATGACTACTCTTGAGCTCTATGAGATCAAGTTGTAGCTTCAAGGCCTTCTCCTGAGGAAGGCCTAATCCATCTTATTATATCCCTGGGGTGCACCCATGATTTTCATGAAGAAGAAGGATGGATCTCTGCAGCTTTGTATTTATTACAAATCACTAAACAAAGTAATGGACAGAATCATTACTCCCTTCCACGCATTGATGATTTATTTGATCACATGAAGGGGACTACAAATTTCTCCAAGATAGATTTTAAGTTAGGGTATCATCAGCTGATAATCACAGAGGTGGATATTCATAAGACCACCTTCCATACGAGATATGGCCACTACGAGTTCACAAAGGTGGTACCTTTTTGTCTGACAAATGACCTCGCAGTGTTCATGAGCTTGATGAATGGGGTACTCAGGGAATTTTTCGATCGCTTCATGCTCATCTTCCTTGACAACATTATAATTTACTCATGTACATGTGAGGAGCATGAGGAGCACCTTTTCCGTGGTCTTCTTCGAAGTGTCTTCGTGAGCAACATGTTTACAAGAACCTAGAGAAGTGTGTGTGTTTTCAAAGAAAGGTGCAATATTTGGGCCACATCATTTCTGGGGAAGGAATTTTAGTCAATCCTTCCAAGATTCAAGCTATCATGGATTGGCTATTACCCACTAGTTTGACCAAGGTGCGTAGCTTCATGGGTTTGGTAGGATATTACAGAGATTTGTTCAAGAATTTTCTCGGATTTCACACCCCATCACTACCCTTCAATGAAAAGGGTAGAATTTTGTTTGGTCAGATAGATGTGAGAAAGAATTTAGGATGTTAAAGGAATGCCTCACGACAACATCTATTCTTGCATAAAAATCATCGGGAAAGTTCTAAATTTGTACATATGCTTCTTTGGTAGGACTTGGAGTTGTGTTGATGTTGGAGGGAAGAGTAGTTGCGTTTGAGTCTCGCAATTTCAAGGATTATGAGCTCAATTATCTGAATCATGATCTTGAGCTTGTAGTAGTAGTGCATGCCTTATTACGGTGGAGACACTTCCTCATTGGCTGGAGGTTTACATTCAAGACTGATCACTTGATTCTTTGCCACCTCTTCATGCAACCCAATCTCAATGCTCGTTAGCGGCGTTGGATGGAGTTGCTTTGTGAATAAAATATGGAGATAAAGCATGTGAAAGGGAAGGAAAACATGGTTAAATATGCCCTAAGTAGATGGATACATGTGGTTATGGCCACTTCAGTGGGTAAAGATTTACAAAGTAGGATTTTGCCGTAGCTTCCTCATGATAGTTTCTACCTTGTAGCCAGAGCAGAGATTGAGTCTCAGAGACCCCTTGAGGGGATATTTGATTGATTTTCATTAGAGGTAGATGGTCTTCTTAGACAAAGAGGTAAGATATATGTTCTTAGAGATGGAGGCTTGAGATAGGACATTTTGACAGAGGCTCATCGTGCACCTTATTTAGCCCATCCCGGAGTGAAGAAGATGCATGCCACTTTGAGACAACTATACCATTGGAGAGATCTTCGGAGAGATGTGGCTTAGTTTGTGTTATGCTGTTTAGAGGGTGAAGGTCGAGCATCATCATCCAGATGGAATTATTTTTCTTCACACCGTATAGGATTCGAAATGGGACACCATTTCCATGGACTTCATCGTTGGGTCACTGACGTCGAGATACCACTGCAATGCCATCATGCTCACAAGAATAAATTGAAGAAAGTTGATCATTTTTCTCCATTGAAGACCACCTACACAGCTAGTGTAGTGGCACGAGTGTATATTGATGACATTGTTAGATTGCACAGGATTCCACAGAAGATCATTTGTAACCGTGATCCTTTGTACACTTCCCACTTTTGAACCACCATACAACATGCTCTTGGGACGAGGATCAATTTCAGCACGGCATATCACCCTAAGACAGTTGGATAGACTAGAGTGGGTGAATCATATCCTAGAGGACATGCTTAGGATGTATGTTATGGATCACCAGTTGAGATGGGAGGAGTATTTGTACTTGGTGGAGTTTTCTTACAATAATAGTTTCTAGAGTTCGATAGGCATGGCTCCTTTTCAGAATTATATGATAGGGAGTGCAAGATGCCTCGAGTTGGGACAGGTTAGAGGAAAGGGTTTCCCTTGGGCCAGCCTTATTGCAAGATATGGAGCAACTGGTTGTCTTGATCAGGAAAAGATTGCAGGAGGTGTAGGTTAGCAGAAGAATTTTTTTCATGTTAGACCGCATAAGAGCCCTATCTTTTATGGAAAAGGTTCTAAGATTTCTCCTAGGTTTGTGGATCCCTTTGTGATCTTGGAGTGCATCGCTTCCTTGGCCTATCATCTATCGTTTTCACTAGCTTGTCTCACGCCCATGATGTGTTTCATGTTTCTATGCTTAGGAATATGTTTTGATCCTTATCACATATTAGATTGGACCACTTTGAGGTGCGAGAATCGTGGGATAGGTGATGGTGGAGCCCATCCACATTATAATTTAATGGACCGTAGGCCTTCATGGTAGAGATATTGACTAGGTTCAGTCTAGTGGGACACGTATGATGAGATTGCTACTACATGGGAGGATGCTACACTACTATGAGTTCAGTTTCCACACCTATTCCAAAGTGACTTCCAAAAGGAAGTTGAGTATAAGGGGGGGGATGTAGTGCCCACTTTCCTTCAACACATTTTGTTATTGATTTTGAACTCATTGACCATAATAATGGATATTATTGTAGCTTTTGATTTATCATGATGTAGATTTTAGAGATCTTTCAGAATCGTGTGTTGTTGATTTTGATTCATATCTCGATGCATGTGGATTATTAGAGAAATTTTGATATTGATGATGATATTATATATATTTCTGACATGGATATATATATTTAGGACCTTGATAATTGAACTAATGTTGTGATCATTTTGACATGGATGAATTGTAGAATATAGATAATTGACTAATGTTAAATGTTATCGTGCTCTATGATAAATTGTTTATTTATAGATTTTTAGTTTTATATTCCATTTATCTTTAATGTTTTAGCAGCCACGTCTTATTTAAGTATAATTTTATTCGTAAATATTTCACAACAAACTAATTAGGGATGGATAAATCACATTCATTTATTAACACTAGATCACCATGGCTCATGTATTTTTATGTATGTATTTGATTTGAGTTTCTTGGGGTCTCGATGTGACCAAGGTTATACTTTCATTTAGTTCCTTCATTTAATGTTTGTGAATTTTGATGTACTTTCCTTGGCCAGATTTTGGTTTATATTCCCTTTATCTTTAATGGGTTTAGTTGTCATTTAAGTTAATTTAATCTTGTTCTAAACAATTCATGGGATAAAGTTTTCATTTATTAGACTAGATGGCTCTAGGATTTTGTGTCAGAAGTTGAGTGCTTGGGATCTATGCCAACCATATGGAAATTTGAATTTTCCTTAAAATTTTGAAGGTGGCCAAAATAAACACCTCATTTCTAAGTGTTTGTATGAATTGGGTGCCAAAATAAACATTAAGTGTTTCAGTAAGTCAAACAGCTTAAATTTATTGCACTTTTATTACATGTGTCTTTATGCTTGTCCTTAAGGGGTGTGGGCTTAGATTGTGTGTGTAAGTAATTTTTCATTTCAATCACCCACCAATTTATTGTGCGTTGAGGTTGAGGTTTTACTTATGAGGTGGAGTTTATGATGAGTGATGTGGCATCCTACATGGACCCACCTCACCCTCCTTATACCGCTCACTTTCCTTTGACACTTTTGATATTGATCATGATATTGCTTACTATATTATGGACATTATTATAGTTTTGATTTAGTATGGTGTTAGATGTTAGATCCTGGATTATTGTCAACTCGATTCATATATGATGCATGATGATTGTTAGAGACATTTTATATGTATGTTGACATGTTGTTGGACATGGTTATATATTATATATATATATATATATATATATATATATATATATATTTATGGATGTTGTTGGGACATGTGATATTTTGATATATTGAGTAGATGAGAAAAATTGAATTTAAAATTGATGATTATATAGTTGTTGATGAAATTGTAAGTGATATTGTTGGTATGTCTTAATGTTATTGTGATTAATATATATATTGACGATTTTGAAATTATATTATATTAATTTGGATGTTCTTATATGGCCATGAGGCCGAAGGGGTATTTGTATTATGCAGGTTAAAAATATCACAACAAACATGGGGTGATTGAGACCAACCACATGGTCACCATGACAACTTGTATTGTTCGTGTGTGTGTGTTTGATTGTTAGGATTCAAAATGGGGATCACCTTTAAATGTGACCAAGGGTTATGTGTATTTATTTATTTTCTTCCTTTTTAATGATGTTTGTATGTGTTTATTAAGTGATGTTTTTACCCCTTTCATTATTTATTAATTGTGGTAAATTAATATGAGTAAACATGTTGTTAAAATTAATTAATCAAATTAAGACATAAGAAATTAATTATTAGAGTTGTTGGAATATAATTAAAGTGTTGTAAGAATTGTGTAGGTCATGTGTGAATTAATTTTGGAGTTCAAACACTCCACCTCCTTTTGAAATTTGAATTTGTCCTTGGAGGCTGATTTTGGAAGCTTATGGGACAAGTTAAACTTGTCTCATACCTCTTAAATTTGCATGCCAACCTTACTTATGGTTGGAGGGTTTAAATATAGCCTTCATTATGCATTTTTGTAAGTCAAGTTTTATGCTTTAATTGCACTTTCTTACATGTTTTCAATTTCAAACCTTAGGAGGTGTGGGTTTGATTTGAGTGTGTAAGTAAAACTGTCATTTATTCACCTAGTTATTTATTGTGCCTTGGAGATTGAAGTTTACTTATGAGTTGGAGTCAAGATGTGTGATGTGGCATCCCACATGGATCCACCTCATCATCTTCTCTTTCCTCTTCTATATATTCAAATTCATTTTATTGATTGGGAGTTACACTCTTTTAGTTGCTTCACTTTTGGAGACTTCATTTTGGGTGAATTTTTCTTATTATTTTGGGAGCTCTTGCTTGGAGAAGTTTTTGGAAGATTGTTGCATGCTTGTGCTTGGTTGTTTTGGATTGCTTGCATTGGGATAAATATTTTTGTTTTGAAACTTGGAACAACTCCATCATGGAGAGGTAGGAGTTTGGCTCTTGAAATGCTCTTCTTGTATATATGTAAATGTTCTTGTGTGAATGTTTTGGTATATATTGTGGGTTGTTGGGTAGATGGCATAGGAATGGTGTAGGAGAAGACTATGGGGTTATTTTGTGGGAGGCACAAGTGTGTTTTAGGGAGGTATAAGGGTGGAGGGAGTTGGGATTTTGGTTCCACCTTACAAAGAAATTTCTTGCATTTCTTTACTCGTTATGGGGTGCCATAAGAGGTTGGGAGACATAAGAAAATGTGAGGAATAAGGGGTACTTGGGGGAGGCATAAGGGCATGACAGGGTTTTGAAATTTTATTCATATATATATATATATTGGTGGGTTGTTCTCAGGTGGTGATACCCAATTTTCCCCTTTGGGAGGCATAAGCAACATCCCCCATAGTTTCTTGCTCCTTTGGCTTGCATGATGAAGCCTGAGTGTTGTTTTTTGTTTTGTTCTATGGTGGCAAACTATAGTTTTGTTTTGGACTGTGTTTTGAATGTGAAATTTACATGTGTGTTTGTGGAAGCCTGTTGTTGCCATGAGTTGAATCACATCTTCCATTACTTTGTGGTTGGGGCTTAGGGACAATGAAGAAGGATGGATTCTCCTTGTCATTGGATGTCTTGGTTGGGTGGAGAGTGTTGCCTTTCCCCTGCTCTTGTTGTGATCAGAATTGGAAGAATGATAAATCTACATGTTGTTGTTCTAGAGCAAAGGAAAATGAAATAAAACAGTTGACAATCCCTTGTTGAGATAAATATTATTGTAACCTTCCCACTTGAAGTGGATGAACTTGTATATGTTTTGTAATAGAAATATGATGTATTGAATATGAAATTTGCAATATTGAAATGTGAAAGAGATATACTTTGTTTCTATTCTTTTGAAAGAAATAATTGTATTTTGTATGATGAATTTGAAGAATGAAAGAAAGAATTTGTAAGTTGTATTTTGGGAACCAATAAATGATTGTATTACCTTTCTCAAATTACATTGTGGTATTGAATCTAATCATTTAAATGTATTTGAAATCTCTGTTTGAAAGGAAGAAATGTGTGTGAGGAAAACACAGAGCTCTGTCTTTTGAAATGTGTAAAATTAAAAATCAGAATTGCATTTTGGTTTTGAATAGTTTTATTTGAATCAACTAAATGTATTAGATTGGAATTGGAACATATCCTAATACTTGGAAGAAGAAAATGGAAAATAGATCCTTTCGAATTAGATCTCTGTTAGACATTTTCAAATTGGAAAATAATTATCAGAAAATGTACAGAATGACCCTACAGACTAGGAAATACATTTGAAACATTAATACAAGCTAAGAAAGATAAAAACAATCCCACACAAACTATAATACTTAAGAATTTTTCATAGAACCTTTCAAAATCGGGCTCAAACAATTTCTTAGTCATTTTTGTTGTTAAATTGGGGAAATTTGAATTGATCTTCAATCAAACAATTTAACCCTTGAAATCTATTCTAAAATCTTCCAAGTAAAATCCTCCATGCTTGTTTGGTAAGTGGAAAAAGAATTAACAAAAATTTGACCAAAATTGATATCTTAAAAATACCAGATCACTTTCTAAGTGACAGAAAGATGTTTTCTCAAAATTGACCCTTTAAAATTTATCAAAATCAAATTCCTAAGTTTTTGTGAAAATAGGACGCCGAGAGCTTTCCAGAAAGTCCTCGTTTGCCAAAAATGAGTTCCCAATAAAAATTTATGGCCTTCTAAAATTTTTACCTCATTTCGGGCTCAAAATAATCTAACTGTCAAATTTTAAATGAATAAAATATTCTCACAAGGGCAACTGGCTAAAAATATCTTTTTTTTTTTTCCCAAAATGTGCAAAGTCATGAAGTTTCTTTCCACTCCGCTAATCTGCAAGCTTTCAATTTGTCTAAAAATGATCTAAGTCCAAAAAGTTAATTTGGTAATTTTTCCTCCGTGGCCCCACCACCTCGTAACCAATCATTGATCGACACGTGCCTTCGTTGGGCGTCGAAAAAATAAATATAAAATCCTTAAAATTCTTTGGTGGCTCGACTTTCCACCAAAATTAGGAAATTCCAACACGTGTTCCCTTACGAACTCATGGGAGTGCAGAGGAAAATTGTGCCTTTTGTCCCAAAAGGGAAAAAGTGCTAAATTTTTCCCCGCTCCACTAGCCCGTGTCTCTGGGAAATTTTTGCTTCCCGATCCACTCGGTCTTCTTTTCTCCTTCTAGAAAATTTTCTCTCCAAGTCCACAGCCCGAGTTGGGAAACAATTCCTCACTGGTGCGCATAGGCCCGCTCTTGGGAAAATTTCACCCCAATTTCTACTGGTCCATAACCCGAGAAATATGAGGAGTTAGGTGGACTTTTTTATATCACCGAAAAGGTGAGGAAATTCACTACCTAATGAGAAAGTCTTCAGGAATTTTTAATTTCGTTAATCATGGAGAAATCAAATTAAATCTTTAACCAAGTTCTGGGTGGGTAAGTAAGAATTTACTCCGATGATTTTAAATATGTATTCTTTTCCCCACGAATTAAACCTTGCTCTTGTCTTATATCTTGTGGAATTAAATACCTTGGGTATTTAATTGTTTTGGTCCCTTAACCTTAAAATTTTAATCGTGGAATATTTAGCTAAAATGTCAATGTAATCATGATTAAATTAATCCCTAAGGAGATTTGAGCTAGGTTTGGAATTATTACACTTGTTGCTTTATAATGTGGAATTAGTAATTATTATAATGGGAAAACTAGTCACTTGAATTTAATTGTCCTCGAGACTTTGGTCGTTAACACTTAAAAAAAATTGAATAATTTTCTAACTAAACCTAGGTTGTTCTTGGGTATCAAGTGGGTTGTTTTAGCGGGCATTAGACTCCTCTCTCCTTTTCTATTTATTCAAGTTCTTTTGCTGGTTTAGGGGTTACTTCATTCTTTTATGCTCTTGTAATTTTGGGAGTTAGAGGATTTTGGAGTGCTTGTGATTTTTGTTGGAGCTTATTGGTGATTTTTTGGATTGTAAGAAGCTTTGAGATTGACTCTTCGAACAAGCTCTACCATGGAAAGGTAAGAGCTATACTCTTTCTTAATGTTCTTCTTTATTTTGTGTTTATGTGCTTGTTTTGAATGTTTTTGGAATGCTTGTTGGGTGCTTGGGTGGATCAGTGCATAAGTGTGGTGTAGGAGGGAACTATGGAGGGATTTCATGTAGGGAGGAATAAGAGTTTATTTCATCTTGTGGAGGGAGTTTGGGTTGGGTGCCCCACCTTGACAAGGAATGCTTGCATTTTTACTTGTTTATTTAATGAGGGAGGAATTCTTTTATGAGGGAGGCATAAGAGGTACTTGAGGGAGGCATAAGAGTGTGTATGGGTTTTGAGATGTGTATTGGAGGTTTTAAGGTGGGAACCCATTTCCCATTGGGAGGCATAAGTGACCTCGCCCACGTGTTCTTGATCCTTTGCTCTTCATTTACAAGACTTGTATATTTTTGTTGTTTTTCCTTCTTTTATTTATAGTTTGAGTTTGTTTTGTTTTGGAATGGTTGTGAAATACTTGGTTTTCTCACAGTGGAAGCTTGTTTGTTGCCATGTGTTGGATCCACCGCTCATCAGTAATGTGTTTTGGACTCGAGGTCCAATGAAGAGGGTGGCTTCTTCTCCTCATTTGAATTATTGGTTGGGTGGAGAGTGTTCCCTCTCCCCACTTTTTAGTCAGTGATCAAATGAAGCATGATGGAGCTCTCTTGTTGGTGATGTGAGGCTTGAGATTGTGATAGTCCTTAAGAATTTTCCCAACCGTGACAAAATGTTTTTATTATTATTCCCACTTAAGGTGGAGGAACTTGTAATATTGTATTTCTTTGTAGCTTACATTCTTGCTTACTTTCCCACTTTAAGTGGAAGACATCAGATTAATCGTTGTGAGGAAAAGTTTTATCAGATGTTGAAAGGGAAAGAAATAATTGTTTTTGTAAAGTTAGTTTTGTTGTAAAAAAGGGAATGAAGTTGAAGGAAAAACAAATTATTCCTCTTTGTTCACTTGGCTTGTAAACTCATATAAGTGTGTTGATCTTATTGGAATGTTAGTAGTCCTTACTCTAAAACTTATCGGAAACATTATCGATACTCTTTGTGGAATGTTGGGAAATTTTCTTGAAGAAATATTAAATTTCACAGTGTTACTTAGAAGGCCTCAGATTGGAAAAGTTAGAGTATTTGTTCATTTTCTTGTATTGTTGATGGAAAAGAGCTTAAATTTTAATCGTCCTTTAACTGGTCGATGAAGTAGTCTAATTACTAATTCTAGTATGTAATTCTCATTTTAAAATTATTGCAAATCTATTTCAAATTGTGAATGGAAATGAAATTTAATTTCTTTTACCTTCTATTTCAATATCTATCAAATTGTTAGAAAAGAAAGTGTCAATACAAATATTTAACTTATCAATGTTACAATCCACATCCCATTATTTCTTTCGATAGTAATATTACCATTTCTTTTTATTTCATTATTACTAATACTAAAATATTGTAATATTAAAATATTTATTAATATGAAAAATACATTATTATTAATATACTATTAATATTATTATATTAATAAAATTTGCTATTACAAATATAGTCATTGAAATATATATATATGCATTTATATGTATTATACATATTTAACTTTATAAAGATAAAACTAAAAAGAAAAATAAATAACGAAAATTAAACTTTATAAAAGTTAAATCTTTTTAGAAATAAAAATGCGGTGGCATTTATAAAAGTATACATGTATATTAAAAAGAGTGGGTAATTAAAAGTTGTTTGAATTTTTGTAAGTGCTAGTGGCTAAGAAAATTTGCTTTATGGAAAAGAAAACAAGGGGGGACCCTTCCCCCAATCCTCAAAAACTATTGTCACTAAACTTATTAGTACTACCCAAGCTAGGTAGGTTTCACAATTGCTTAACATGTTGTTATTGTTTGTACTTTTCAACCAATCAAACATGATTATTAATTTCATTAACAAAATATACACTCTCCACATTAATAAATATTAATAAACTTGCACATTTTTTAACAAAATAATTATAAAGGTGTATTTATCTTTAATGTGATTGGCCTAAAAATTAACATGTTATTACAGCCTTTAGCAATTTCGAGGAAAACAAGATGTCATTAATAGTTATGATGTCATAGCATTTATGATGGCATTTATTTTAGTATTTACTTTTTACATTTAAAAATCATTTTAACAAATTAAAAATAATGAACTTTCTCAAATTTTACTGTGAGCTGTGGCACAGGAAGAAGCAGAGGCACATACCCTGCCTCGCGCACTCGCAACGATTCCCTGGAAACATTTCAGTCAAAAAAAGAGGTGCCTAGTGGTATGAATTACATTTTGATATTTAGTACATACTACCGCATGAATTTTTTTAATCCTTGAATGTCTCAAAGTTGTATTCTTGTAGAAGATGGAAACACAAATTATGAAATTTCCTTCATCTTATGTTCTTTAATTTTTGAGTCATTTTTCAATCCATGAACCTGAGTCTGATCCGAGTCCAAATCAACTTAATGAATCGTACTTACCGAGTCCAAGTAATATGGTTCTAATTTGGTCCGTTCTAGTAAAACTACAACTGCAAAATGGGTCCTGTCATAAAATATTCGACCAACATAAATTCGCAGATGAAAGCAGGCATAAATTCCAGAGAAGTATCCAATATTGCATTGCTATGGAATTCAAAATAACCAATGTGTACATGAATCCATCTACACTAACGTACGAGCATATGCAGAAAAGCCCTAACGTTAATAAATGCAATAATCCTACCCATTCTAAATCGTTAAATTATAGCCCAAAATAAATTAAGACGATTTAGATAAGTATGCCCAAATACTCCAATTGGGTATAAACTAAACTCAAACAAAAAATTGACTTACCAGACTTATGACAACAAAGAAAAGGCCTGACATGGAAGTGGTACGAGAACAGTACACCATAACAGCAAAGACAAAATAAGCTGTGGAACGAAGATGAAGCAAAGAGCCCATGCCTTTGAGACTGCATTCTAACCACAGTTCAGACAACATCAATAACAGTCTTCCAAATATATCAACAACCTAAATATTATGGGCCAATTTTGCACCACCATGAAACCCACATAATCTATTTCCTTCAGAGTGGTTGTCTTCATTGCCAAATAAAGAGGTTTCATTGCTGAATCCATTCAAGGAGTTGTTCTAATGGCTGCCTTTGGAAGCATAATGCCATGGTCAAACTCAGTTCTGATAGTTGTGTGAAAAGTCATGGGGCTAACCCTTCCATTGATTCTAGCTCAACATCCCGACAAGGACTTGGCCACCATCACAACTCTCTCCTTCCTCAAATAGGGCTTTATAGAGATTATAGGGCTTGATGCCTATGAGAAATTGTCACGCCTTGACCTCAGCAATAACAACTTGTCTTCCCTCGAGGGAATTGCATTATGTACAAACCTAAAATGGCTTTCAGTTGCAGGAAATTGTTTTCATACTTTAAAAGGAATTGAAAGTCTTTCCAAGCTCATTGTACTGTATGGGAATCATAATGAACTTACATCGATGGATGAGGTTGCTTCCCTTGTGGACCTTCGGGATGTCATCTTGAATGATAATGAGATAGATTCAAATTGTAGGTTGGATCAACTTGTTAATCTCAACACTCTTGTTCTCTTGCATAATCCCATTTGAAACTTGGGCAAGTCACTGGAAAAGATATCGTCAATCAAAAAACTATCTCTGTCTCATTTCCAATTCCAAACTATTGGATCATCACTCAAGTGTTGTGTGGCTCTAAAAACCCTTCATCTTTCTTACAATTGGCTAGTGAATTTCCCGATGGAATCGAGCGAATGGAAAGCTTGGGTAAGTGCACCAAGTTGATGGACAAATATAGGGTCATTCGTGGACGTCATATTGCAAAAAACAATGAAATCTCAACTTGTAGGGATTATTAGCTATACATGCACTCTAAATTAGAAAAATTTATATAAATATGAATCGTAGCATTCGAATCTAGTTTCTAAAATACTAATTTTTTTAAAAACGGACAAGTTTAGCTATATTAAACACTTAAAATTATATGACTTACTTTTTTTTTCGAAAAAACTTATAAGATTGTAGTCCGTTTGCCCGCATTTTGGATGACCAAATCTTGTTATTTTTTTTTCCTTTGGTGAAACGTTAGATGTAGTTGTCTATCTTGGGATGGATTTTATTTTGTATTTTTTTTAGCAATATTTTTTTTTTTATGATTTTTTCCGTGAAAGTGGTCTAAAAATATTTAGAAAATGGAGCGCTTTCCGTTTGCCCACCATAACTATATCAAAAAATATCGAAATCAATTTTTATTTTTTTAAGGTGTATAGAATTTGTCCACGCTTGGGATGGTATAATTTTTATCATATTTTGATAAGCGAAACAAAATTCTGAGTCTTAAACGTAGACATGAACATTCACGGAAAAAATGTCTTAAGGACCTATTGTTAGTAATAAATTATAAAATGATATTTATCTTATTCTATTCACTTTAAAAACAATATTTTTACAAAGCTAAGAGTCTACCCTACGTGATGGCACCATTTTTGTGAAATGTTTTCAGTTTTTTAGCATGGTTCAAGTCTTTGGAAGAGCAGATTTGAGGTTTTTTGACCTTTTGCACTTCATAATGACCTTCCATAGCTTTGGTTGGGGAAAAACAAAGATTTTCCAAGGCTTAGGTTCGGCAAATAGCTCCGCGATCGCGGTTTTTGTAAAAATACCGCGAACGCGGTTTATAAAGCGTGCTCACGGTTTATAAAGCGCGCTCGCGCTTTATAAATCATATTTACACACATCCCAATGTCTGAATTACCATGTGATTTTTACTCTCTGACCTTACCGTACGAATTACTGTGAAATTCTGTCTTTTTCCAAGCACGTTTTTCTTATCACCGAAAGCAAAACATCATGGGAGACAAAAAATGAAGTCAAAAAAGGAAGTCATTAAGTAAAAAAACACCAGATGAATTAGAGGCCAACAAAATTGAAAATGCTGAGCGAATGCGGAAACTTCGTGAATCTAGAAGAGGTTCATCTTCAATCCCAACTATTGTAAGCAATGAAGAACTAGGTAATGTTTCTACTGTCAATGTTGAAGTTGAATTAAATACTCGTGATGAAGAAGTTTTTATTGTCAATGTTGAAGAAGAATTAAATACTCATGATGTAGCAAATGTTGAAATTGAAGGAGACAATGAAAATGTGAATAAGGAAATTCATGTTGAAACTATAGACAAGCAAAATTTGACAAAAACACCTCCTAGGATTTTACATAAGAAACCTAATTTTTTATTGAAATTGATGAAAACATTTTGAAACCAATGTCTGACAAACTTTCTGAATGACAAATCAGAAGAAAAGCCACTGAAATTTGGGATAATCATTTTGAAATTTTAAATGATTCCCAAAGATGTCAGTTGTTGGTTAGTTTGATGAAATTGATTAAAATGAGACCTACATTAAACACCTTAGGATTGACAACATCTAACATACGTGGTCAAACCTCTACAATTGTTGAAAACCTTCATGATGCATATCACACTTTGTTGGTGTCGAGACGCACTAGGGATAGTAATATTGTGCGTCGTGTACTTGCTACTAGTGTTGTAAGTGAATCAATAAAAAAACAACGTTTGATTACGCAAACAAGTCGAATGTTGCAAGTTAATCGAAAAACTCTAATGAAAGCAATTGAAAGACGTAATATCCTTCAATCACTCAATAATGCCGATTTTTGGGCATTTTACGCTAGAGCACCACGTAAGGACAAAAATAATTCTGATGCTATAAGAGAAGTTGTTATTAAATTTTGGCATGATAACACTAGAGTTTCACCTAATACAAGAGATGTTATAAAATGGAGAGTTGGTTCTACTAATCGTGAACCACATCCAAAGCATTTCTTAGATATGACTCAAACTCAATTTTTCGTAAGTTTGAACAAGAGAATCTGGAAATTAAAATTAGTCAACGTTTTTTGAAATGTTGAAACCATTCTATGTGAAAATCAACCATGCTCGCACCACTTGTTGTTGTAGGCAACATGTTGAATTTGTGATGCATTATGCTAAATTTTTACGTATTCATTCTATTTTTCATTCTGAAACTATGTTATCTGAATGTGGTGTTCAAGTTCCACCAATATCTTCTAGGGATTTCATTCCTACTATATTTTGTGAAAAAGAAGTTGGACAATTTTTTTATAGTCAGGATTGTTTAGATGGAAGTTGTAGTACATGCGGCGGATTACCTAAATTGGAAAGTTGCATCCATGAGCAAATTAAAGGTACAATAGGACATAATTTAGTTGAATTTGATAAATATAAATCAGTTGCATACCAGTTGAAAGATGGAAAAGAGTCGAAACGGTGTGAGCTAGTTACAGAACAAATGCCCATTTTTCAATTTATGACAAAATTTAAGGATGAAATTGTTTATGAGTATGCGAGGCATACACATAGAGCTCGATGGTTGGATGAACAATTCAAGCTATGCAAAGACACATTTCCTATTGGTACTATTGTTTCAGTGGTCGATTTTGCAGAGAATTACACATTGCAACCACAAATGGAGGTTCAATCGCAATATTACAACTCAGTACAAGTTGCCATTTTTGTGCATATAGCATTTCTACATTCTCCTGACAGTACAGAGAATGATCGAAAATTTTAAGAGAGTACCACTTTTATATCAGTGATGATCGTACTCATTCTACTAAATTTGTGCAAGGGTGTTTCCAGTTATTTTATGGAAACTTGTCTGATAGGGACATCCACTTCAAACAACATTATATATGGTCAGATAATTACACGTCTCAGTTTAAGAATGCACGAATGTTTTATTGGATGAGCAGAATGCATGTCAAGATGGGTGTGCAACATATTTGGAGTTTCACTGAGGCTGGACATGGAAAAGGAGAGCATGACGGTGCAGGGGCATGTGTGAAAAGAGCTCTTGCAAGAGAAGAGTTGAAGTACAAAGATGGTGCTGAATTAAAAGATGCAAAGAGCATAGTGGAATGGTGTACTGACAACATGGCCCGAGGTTCTCAAGAAAATTCCACAGTTTGCAGATTTTTTTGGTTGATAGAGGAAAAACATATTGCTAACTACGAGGATTGTATGACACTCACTGGGTCCAGTGATATGCACTCATTTTGTAGCTCAGACGCTACTTCGTGGGCCGTATGGACAAGAAAGTTGACATGTTTTTGTGCATCTTGTATCGAATTTGTCACCGCTGCTTTGAGTGTGATTCACAAGAATGGGTGGAAGGATGGATTTGTAGGCCTCTAACTCGCTTCCTAGTTATCAACCTCCATGAAGCATTACAACTTGTTTCTGCGATGAAGTTACAACATCCAAGGACTTTGTGAAATTTTGATTTTGGTGCGACAAGGTATTTATCCAGTTATTTATTTAATTTTTGTATTGAGTTATGTCCATTGAAATTTTAATATGTAATTTAAATTTGAGTTTTTCAACCTTGGTTATTTTTTTATAGGACATGTGTTTGCAGTAATTGCGACAGAAGACAATGAAGAAGGAACAGACTATTTCTTATGTCGTTGCATCGAGGAAAGAAAGAAGTTGACTTCTCCTATTATAGATGGCGAAGAGATTGAGTATCCTACAGGGTCAGTGGTAGTTACTGGAACTTGGCTTCGACGGTATCCATTAAAAACTCCTCTATTTGGGTGTTTGAAGACTTTGAGACACATAGGAAAATACTCTTATATTCACATCTAGTTCTAGCGACAAATATTCAGTTGTATAGATATCGAGGAAGACCTAATAACAAGATTCTTTGGAAGGTTCGAGAGTCAGATCATGAAGCAATCTTGTCTGCTATTCAGAGTAGATCCGATCCTGATGGTTCATTGGAATGAATTTACAATGCTCATGTCTGGTATATATTTAATTTCAAGTTTCAATTTATATATATATATATATATATATATATATATATATATATATATATATATATATATATATATATATTATTTTTTAGTTTAAAGATCTAGATTTAAGTTTGAATATATTTTATTTTAAATTTGTGTATTTTGTGTGTCATGTATATAGATCTAGTATATGGTTTTGATTTGAAACTTAAATTTCTTTGACTAACAATTTTATGTTTAGGTTAGTGGTGCCAGAAAAGCTTCCACCTTCACGTGGTTGGTATCGTTAGTAGAGAATTTTAAATTCTCGAAGCTAAGAGAAGCTTGAACATTGTTTGAAAAATTTGTAAATTTTGAAAAGTCAAGTTTGTAAATTTTGAAAATATTGTAAATTTTGAAAATGTTGTAAATTTTGAAAAAGTTGTAAATTTTGAAAAAGTTGTAAATTTTGAAAACGACTCCTCTAGGTGCCACGGAGTCCGAGTAGTCACTCGTCGAATTTGAACGATATTTTGGTCTCAGGGCTCTTAAGGGACTAAGCCCGAACGAAGTAGCCCGGAAGCAACGACCCTTTCGCGCACCGAAACACCACCTCCTCTAGCGTTCACCTGGCCACCCGGATGTGCCGGCGTAGGTGGTTGAAGGCCACACCTGCACCGTTTGCAAAATACAAAGTTTGTGACAACTTACACCGGGCTCCAACTGCAGTTTGCGCACTATTTCGCGTGTTTGCAAACATTAGGACAAGCGAGAGCACCGAAATGAGAAGGAAAAAAATGAGAGAGGCTATTGTAGAGGGTCCGTATGCCGAGGTTTTGGATCAGACGAGGCCTCTCTAGGTGCCACGGAGTCCGAGTAGTCACCTATCAAATTTGAACGATATTTTGGTCTCAGGGCTCTTAAGGGACTAAGCCCGAATGAAGTAGCCCGGAAGCAACGACCCTTTCGCGCACCAAAACACCACCTCCTCTAGCGTTCACCTAGCCACCGGATGTGCCGGCGTAGGTGGTTCAGTGCCACGGCCCACCGTTTGCAAAATACAGTGTTTGACAACCTTACACTGGCTCCAACTGCACTATTTCACGCGTTTGCAAACATTAGGACAGCGAGAGCACCAAAATGAGAAGGAAAAAAATGAGAGAGGCTATTGTAGAGGGTCCGTATGCCGAGGTGCCGGATTAGACGAGGCCTCTCTAGGTGCCATGGAGTCCGAGTAGTCACCCGTCGAATTTGAACGATATTTTGGTCTCAGGGCTCTTAAGGGACTAAGCCTGAACGAAGTAGCCCGGAAGCAACGACCCTTTCGCGCACCAAAACACCGCCTCCTCTAGCGTTCACCTGGCCACCCGGACATGCCGGCATAGGCGGTTTGGTGCCACGGCCCACCGTTTGCAAAATACAGCGTTTGACAACCTTACACTGGCTCCAACTGCACTATTTCGCGCGTTTGCAAACATTAGGACAGCGAGAGCACCAAAATGAGAAGGAAAAAAATGAGAGAGGCTATTATAGAGGGTCCGTATGCCGAGGTTCCGGATTAGACGAGGCCTCTCTAGGTGCCACGGAGTCCGAGTAGTCACCCGTCGAATTTGAACGATATTTTGGTCTCAGGGCTCTTAAGGGACTAAGCCCGAACGAAGTAGCCCGGAAGCAACGACCCTTTCGCGCACCGAAACACCACCTCCTCTAGCGTTCACCTGGCCACCCGGACGTGTTGGTGCGCGAGGGCGGTTTCGGTGCCACGGCCCACCGTTTGTAAAATACAGCGTTTGACAACCTTACACTGGCTCCAACTGCACTATTTCGCGTTTGCAAACATTAGGACAGCGAGAGCACCGAAATGAGAAGGAAAAAAATGAGAGAGGCTATTGTAGAGGGTCCATATGCCGAGGTGCCGGATCAGACGAGGCCTCTCTAGGTGCCACGGAGTCCGAGTAGTCACCCGTCGAATTTGAACGATATTTTGGTCTCAGGGCTCTTAAGGGACTACGCCCGAACGAAGTAGCCCGGAAGCAACGACCCTTTCGCGCACCGAAACACCACCTCCTCTAGCGTTCACTTGGCCACCGGATGTGTCGGCGTAGGCGGTTCGGTGCCACGACCCACCGTTTGCAAAATACAGCGTTTCCTTATTTATTTAAATTAAATTACAATGACTTGGTTGTTATGTTATCTCTTGTTGTCATCTTGTCCTTGGTAGGATGATATACATCCAGGGCTATGAGTGTGATCTAGGATGTGGTTAGTTGTATTCAGATGTGTATATGATGTGCTGGACAAGTAAAGTGAAGTATTGTTTACAAGATTCCTAGATGCCCCTAATAGGTTAGTGTGTGTTTATATTTGTAGGAGACCTTTGTGAGTTTTCTCTCTCAACTAACCTAAATGTATAATCTAATTCAACTAATCCAAATGAAACTTTTGAAAAATTGGCCATTAAAATGCAATGGCATTGGTTAATATGATGTAGATAGACCTTCATATCCATACATTTCTAGGACCTAAATTAATGTGTCTAGAGTATGACAAAAATTAGGTATGAGTATTTTAGAGGTCTAGATTGATGTTCAATAACATGTGCAGTGATTTTAGAGGGTTGAGCTAGAGATTGGTTTTTATCTAGTGGATATACGGTGCGAGATAGATCAAGAAGGCGCCTATGGTTGTTAAAACAATGCATAAATGAAGTGTATATCAAAATAAGTACAAAATTCTATATTTCCAAGTTCCCAAACCAAATTTTGGGTACTAAACATTTATATCTTAATGAATTCAACACTACATGACACTTTTACTATTGCACATGCACCAATTAAATTACAACCCTTTTGATCAGAATATTTTAGTGAATTTTATATATTAAAGATATCCTAAAAATTGACACAAATACACATTATATCCAGCATGGTGTTCTATATGGCATGGCATGGTGTTATATCCTAAGTAAATTGTTTCTCTCATATTTGTTTATCAGATCAAATTTATAGCCTTACATCAACACCACTTTTTTGTTAACATAGTAATATAATTGGTTCATTGAGCATCCAATATTATAAATAAGGTGTGGAAGTTATGGAATCAATATAATAATTCATATTTTTAGAAGTGACATGTAAACAAAATAAAAAACTAGAGAAAAATAATGAGAAAAATAAAAAGTAATCAACCTACAAAAAATATCCAACATGTAAAACTACAAATGATTGAAGAGAGGGAGAGAAGCAATATTTCTCACATTTAAAAAATATCCAACATGTAAAACTACACATTTATTGACTATGCTTAAAGCATCTTTCTCACTCCCAAATTCTAAGTCCGCCATTTCATTACTTTTTCTTCATGTATTGGTACCTCAAGAATCAATGCACGTTATACATAACACATCTCTAGACTCTCAGCAATCCATCTCTTCTCTCATATTAGATTCCATCCTAAGCTTGGATGGGTTCATGGGCCTAAGCTAGTATCAAGTGAATAATTTTTCCAAAGGCCAATGAACTTTTTCAAGGTACTCAAATAAGCTTTAGTTACTAATACTTAAGTTGGCTTGATATAGAGCTAACAATATTGTTTTAGTTTGAAAAATAAAAATTCAAAATGCCCATGGCACGAAATATACCACAAATAATAATCAGAAAGATACTAGAAAATATATAACTAGAAGTAATACACTAAATCCACCGAACAGAGATCAAAACCCACTTTCTCAAAGTTAGCAATAATACCAAAATAACCAAATTTATAGCCTTATTTAACCAACACACATGGATATATATATATATATATATATATATATATATATATATATATATATATATATATATATCAATAAAGTGTGCTCCAGACGCGCACGTCTCTGAAAATATATATGTACATGTATAAGTTCATAATGTATGTATACATCTCGAACTAAGCACGTGTCATAATGTACATATGGGACCACATGCGGTCGCAAAAGGCTAGATATATATATACAATGGACTGTGAATAGATACTCATGACCACATATATGTGGCATCCAAGTGGACTATAAATCTACTCATGAAACATCTTCCCTCTCTTCGCCTGCTAGAAGTAGCACGTCCACGACACGGGATGTAGTGGAGGAGATGCCACTACGGATTTCATCCGTGTGGTCCTAGTGTCTCCAAGCATGCTGCTGACCTAACTGCACATTCATAAACAACAAGTTTTTAACACCCAAAATTTTAAAATACCTTCAAAATTTAGAAACTTGTACAATTTAGTTAAAATGCATGTGCAATCTTACCGCAATGTCATGATCCCTATCGATTTGTTGTTGACGCGTCGCAGGGACAACAATAGACTCACGAGGGTAAGCTACATACAAATAATTAATTTTCAAATTAAATATTTCACACATATATATACCTACAAAATTTGATATTATAGATTTAAGTTTAATAAGAAATAATGAACCTCCAAAATTTAACAAATTTAAAAAATTGTGTACCTCGGTTAGTGGATTTGCAGATGCTATGGCGGATCTACAAGACCTCCACACCTGCATATGTGGAGGAGTCTCTCTAGCAGTCATAAGCTATACAAAAAACATGTACAAATCAATTTATTAAAATCTACTTAAGAGCTATACAAAAAACATGTACAAATCAATATTTAGTTACTCAAGAAAGAATAAAAATGTTATTAAATTTTATCTTCTATTTAGGCTAAATACATAGGATCTATAAATGTTAGCACGGAGGCCATCTATCTTCATAATATTTTGACAAACTTTTGTATTTAATCTAGGTAACCCATAGTCATCTTCTATGACAATTAGAGCATCATTCAAATTTGAAGAACTTTTAAATCTAACATCACCAGACCAAACATAACCTCCTTTGCATAAGCCTTAAGCTACAAAAAAGGGGGTGGTTCTAGGAACCTTAAAGTAGTCCACACCTTGAGGTAACTGGTGGACGAAACAAGAACCTTTTTATCCTACCTGAGTAGTAAAGCCTTTGTGAGTTAGAGTCACAAATATCCTTAGTGGCGACCCTAGTGCGATTCATTCTGAGAAAGGTCTTTACTCAGGGTTTTAAAGGGGGTAGCTCGTAAAGTCTTTAGCTAGCAATAACATCGCGCTCACTCAGATATTTTTCTGACACCTAGTTGAGAGAGCCACCTAAGAAGCCACACCTTGTCCAAGCCAATCTAAGATAGAGGCCACAACTTTCATTTCACCATTTTTCATTTTTCTCGCATGTTACACACTTGTGTTTCACTTTCATCATTCACATTTTCTCTCTCATCCATCTTGTCACTTTATACACGTGTCTAAGTCTTGGGTTGTGGACATCCATATTCACACTTAAGCACTTTCATTTTCATCTAAGTCTTGACATTGCATGATACTCACTTTATCATAGTCAAGCACTCTCTTGATCACCTTGATCTTTCATTATCATAAGTCTTAAGTTTAACGTTATTTTTTTGAACTCTAAGCATTCCCCATTCTTACATCATCGCATTTCACATTTACTTTCTCAACTTATTGAAATTATTCACTATCATTCTCTACTCACTCTTACGTTGTCGCATTTTCACATCCACTTTGTTGAGTTGTGACGTCTTCCATTTTTTATCCTATCATCTTACGTTGTCGTACTTCACAATCATTTTGTTGCATTGTCGACATCCTCATTATTTCTTCACTTCTCTCATTAAAGCATTCACTTTGTTTTAATTTGAGATCACTAATCCATCACTTCCCCCTTGTCTCTTATCTCCATTTTTGTGAGATTCAAACCTTTTCTCATTGTTTATTCATTTCTTATGATGACCTTTACCTTTTCGTTCTTTTAGTGCTTTCACTTCCTTGTCGTGTCTTATCTTTTAACACACTTTTTTAAGAGTTGAAATCATTCATCATCTTCTTAAGTCTCCCTTTTTAACATACATTTTGTTAAAAGTCAAACAAAATCATCATTTTTCCTAAGTCTCTTCCTTTAACACATTTTTGTTGAGATTTGAGCATCATCCATCATGTTTTAAGTATCCTCTTGTCACACTTACTTTGACGCAAGTTGAGAAAACTTACTTCTTTCGTCTCTTCCCTCTTTACCTTCAATTTCATTAACGGTCGTGACATATTTCAAGCTCCTTCATATTTCTTAGCACTCATTTTGCTAAGATTCTTCTAAACCAACACTTCAGTCCATCTTCCACCTTGACATCATTCATTTTGTTAAGCATTATTAAGTCCCTTTTCTCGTCACTCTTATCACACATTTTGTTAAGAGTTGATCGCATTCATCTTTCTTAAGTCTTGTCTCCCTTGACATTAATTTTGTTAAGTGTCGAGCACATTTCACTTTTCCCCCCTTCGTCATTTCTCTTAACACTTATCGCGTTAGGATTTAACCTTTTTTACATTTCTTCATCACTCTTATCATTCATTTTGATTACGAGTTGATCGCTTCCACCTTGTCAAGTATCTTTTCCTTCGTGACTCATGGTGTTACATATCTAGAGGTAGTTATTGAGAATCAAGATATAGTCTAGGTAAATAAGTAGATATGGGAAGATATCATTTTACATTGGATTGAGAAGTTCATCATACAAATAATATACCTATGACAGTGCAGTACGTGTCATTATTTTGGATGTTGGGAACATGTAGACCATGTGTATCCAGTTTAGTACTACAAACGAGACATAAGGGAATTTATCAACTGGCCCGAGAGGATCAAGAAGATCAAGAGGATTGGGTCAGTAACCACCTAGAAAAAATACTTATGAGATTTCTATTTCTGGATCTAGAGGATAGGGTCCACATCCATAATAATCACTTAATAATCCTCTTCACCTAAAGTAAGCACCTCAAGTCTATTATGACATGTATCTCCAATTACAAAAATTTTAGAGGTATTGAAAATGCAACAGAGCATGTGTACAAGTGTGAGATACTATGGTATTCTAAGCAAATTACAACTTTATATATGGTAGCTGTTGTATGTATTTTATATACGTTGAGTATAAGAAAGTGAAACTCATGTACACAGAGGTCCAAGAATTAGAAACAAAGTGTAAAGAGATTTGTAACTAACCTGCGTAAAACTCATGCGAGGCATGCCAGTAGCTTCAGTTCCCTGAGCAGATGATGACCCACCAGGCTCCTGTGTATAAAAGAGAAAAATATTAATACATGTACAACATACACGTGAAACAAATTATAATAATAATCTAGTGCAATTAAATGATTTATTAAAAATGTAAGTTTGTACAACTTGAAACTTACGTTTGAAACACGCCCAACCATAGTAGCTAGCATGTCGACACCGGATGTTTCCTTCACTAGCTCTTGCTATTTAAAATAAAATAAAAAATTAGTTTTTTACATGTATGTACATGACGTACAATCATATATATATTAATATCTCAAACATGTGAATTAAACTATTGTACATATATATATTATTTAAATTTATTTAAAATTTACCTGTGAAAGACCAATATCAGTGGCTCCAGTTCCAAAAACATTCCCCAGCATCTCATCTATAGAAAAAAAATCCTGTGAACCAGCAAATGATGTCTCGCCTGCAGTGCATACGGCACCACATGATCCACAGTGGTGTGGTGCACTAGAACTGGCACCTCCACCAACATCACCGGATGCAATCTGGGTGCTATGCTGGGTGAGAGTGTCAGTGAGCTCCCTCAATGCATGCAATGTATCAATCTCCACAACCTCCTTCACTGTAGGAGGGATAACTGAAGGCAGTGGGGGTTTTGGGGCATGGGGGATCCTAGGCTGACCTACGCGTGCACCAGGTCTGCTCTGTGCAGAGCCACCTCCTCGACCAAAAAAGTCTGAAAAGTCAAAATAATTCGGGACCTCATTGAGCACGAACTCACAATATAATTTCTTCAAAAAATAAAGAGGAACCTCATTGTTGTTGCATGGTGGATAATCAAAAACCATCCACCATCGGTCCCAAAAATTGTTTTTGATTCTATCATCATGGCACCAATGGATTGGGAACCGTTTGCAAGTAACTGCAGGGGGGGCATTGGTTCTAGGGTCGGTAAATAATGCACAAATGAGGTCTTTTCCAATTTTTTTGTCTTTGACGGCCGCATGAGATAGTTTATCCGCATACCACCGCCTACAGTCACTTCTAAAGGTGTTCCATCTATGTATTTGGTTGGTTGCAGACTCGACTTCGCCAATCAATGTTTGCAATGTATTGGCTAAAGTCATGCGGGATGGATTTGTAGCATGATTTTGTCTTATAGTTTGAATTAGGTTCTCAATGACAATTTTATTTTCTTGGATTCTTCCAATGATATTATCTTGCGTTCCTGTTGGCTCAGTGGGGACAAAAGGAGCCACAGGGGGCGGATCTATGTTTGGAGGAGGGTTTTGAGGAATGTTCGGAGGGTTTTGAGGAATGTTCGGTGGGTTTTGAGGAATGTTTTGATGGTTTGCACGAGCCCGAGCTTGCCGACCAACTGATAAAACAATAAAATTGTATACATAAACAAACAATTCACAAAACCCATGAAAATGCCAAAAAAAAACCTAAAATGCAAAAAAAAAACCTAAAATGCAAAAAAATGATTACAATCGGGGACTTACCTCCTCGTCTTGGCGGCATGGTTGAATCTATCGCTATCCAGAAGTCCGATGAGCAATTTTGAGATAGTATTGAAAGTGCGAGTGAAAAACGTTTAGGAAAAGTCGCGGTTCGAAATGAAAATTAGGAAAATAACGAGTCGGGACTGTTAAATTTTGTCTCAGAGTTCCGCGATCGCGGTTTATAACCGCTCGCGATTATAAACAAGCGATCGCGGAACTAGGTTCGTAATTACCAACCTAGAATTCAATAACCGCGATCGCGGTTTTTAGGACCGCGATACCTTTATTTTTCGGTTTTTATGTCCACGGAATTGTCCACCAACTTCGTGCTGATGGGCATCCTATTTTAAGCTTTAAAAGTCACCAGAAGACAAGGAAAAGACCATCCATGGGAAACGATCGCATGTTCCTTCAGAACTTGAGACATGTAGAAATCGGAACAGGTGGGCCATCGACTTGGGACCCCAAAACTGAAGAAAACAAGTATCATGCACCCCAAATCAATACGGGTTCCTCATATTCACGATGGAAACTAAAGGGGTCCAAGATAGACAGATGAAGTACATTTGTTTTGTTTCAACTCTTTTATTTAATGTTATTTTATCTTTTGGAGAAATGACAAAAAAGGGCTTTATACAGAGCATGTTATCAACTTAGATGCATATGTTTTGCTAAAATGATTTACCTGCATGCACAAGGAATCTTATATTTTGTTTTAAATATGTATTTTTCAAGAAATCTGATATTTTGTTTTGCAAAAAAAAAATGTTGGAATGAACTTTCTTTTCCCTGCTCCAAAGCTGCATCACTAGCACATGCCCTCATGACGCTGAGGAATGCAAATTGATTCAATTTTATGTCTTCTCTCTACATCCGTTGAAAAAATTCAAGAATATCTTCCCGATATCTGCTCTGCGTACATCCTGCAAGCATGGTATTTCACGATATTATATCCCATCGAGACATTTTGTCGAACACTTTGCGTGCATCATCAATAGAGTGGCCTTTACAGTACATCTCAATAAGAATGTTACTTGAGATAATATCTATAATACACCCAATCATAATGATATGAGAATGAACCTATTCACCATGTTTCAAAGCTTCTAAGCTGCCACAGGCCTGTACAACTGCTATCCTTAGATTTGTCTTAGCATTTTCTTAATGAATATATAACTCTACAAGTTGTAAATACAACGCAACTTCAGATTCTTAACTTTTCTACCAACAACTTCATCATAGAATTTCCTTTAAACATTATCAGATCATTCAAAGTGCAAGTGTTGGATCTCTAAGGGAACTCTATTACCGGAAATCTGCCTCCAAATCTACAGAATTGCAGTTCTCTCTACATACTAAATGTTGGCGATAATAAGTTAAAAGGAAACATTCCACCAAAATTGGGATTAGTTAGACCATTGCGATATTGAATGCATACTTCCACATCCCATTAGAATCACAATTCTCTCTACATATGAAACATTGATCAATTCACTTTTACTATCGCCAAGCGATTTTAGAGCATTCATACTCTCGTTATTATTAAAGACTTCATTTTGTTTGCTTTGGCCACCAGATATTACCTTTACACCTACACACTGTAAAATGCATGGTGAGGACAACCATATTTAAATCTTATATATATATATATATATATATATATATATATATATATATATATATATATATATATATGCATATATATACTTAAATATATATGTATTAAATCTTGTTTTGTCTCAATTAAATTCATTTCGGGTTTACGTAATAAATGAAAGAAATGAAAATATATATATATATATATATATGTATGTATATATATATATATATATATGTGTATGTATGTATGTATATATATATATATATATATATATACGTATACATATATTTATGTATATATATATGTATATATATAGATACATATATACATATATACATTTTCATATACCCAAATGAAAATATAAATCAAACCTAGCTATATCAATAAAATAGAAAAATATCCACAAACCCATTTGGGAAAACCCAATGAAAATGAGCTAAATAAAATATTTAACTACAATAGGAATTAAATTGTTTATTAAAATAACACTTAGGGAGAAATTTACCATGCTTAGTTAGATTAAATTCATTAAAGTTTAATGTGGGTTTAATATTTGTTATAATGGGGAAACTTTTATTTATTAAAGAAAATTGACTTTGAAACAATAACGTGACAACTATTGTTTTTGAAACTTTTGTGGAGCATTTTTCAAAAAACATTATTTCATAATTTTCTAGTTTGTCCTGTGTTGTTCTTTGAATTTGTGTGGGCATTTTTACCAGTGTTACACTTGGTATCAAAGCCATGGGTTCAAATTTTAGACCCTTCGAACACCAAGAAAACACAAGCCATGAAATTTTAACCTAGCATAAAATATATTATATTTTTTTAGATAGACCTAAAAACCACACTATCTGATAATTGTATAATATAGAAAACCTAGAAAACTGAAATGAAACCTAGAATGATGAACTAACTCTTTCCTTGGTCTATGCAAGAGGTGTGGACTAGACAAGGGGTCCTTTCACATAGACCTAGATTTACCACCTCGAGAGTAAGCGGTAGCGCTATTTTACCTCAAATTTTACAAACGCTTCAGACATTAATGCCGCTATACACGAAGGGTCCTTAGGAGGAAAAATTTCTATACATTATGTGGAGCCATCGGTGGAGGCTCATGCATCTCCTCAACATAGCGAGGAGTATATGGCAGAGAACTTATGCGTGGAGTCGGCTAGGGAAAAGTCACAATGGAGAGGGCATGGGCATAGGATTTGAGGACATAGGGATAGATCTCGAAGCCCTAGACATAGAGATAAGCATGTAGAGAGAACTAAGGGTCATCGGACATCAGTTGTAGACCATATCAAGGAGATCCTGGGTTAGGACCATCTCCCTATGTTTGAGATACAAGTGGCTTTCGTGGAGGCCTAGTTGATGAGCTTGAGTGGATGCTTAAAGCTCGCCCTTATAATAGTAACGTGAAAGCTAATTTTATGATCCATGTTTTGAGGGATGGAGCAGATTTTGGTGGAGGACCGAGGAGTAGAAGCTCCATGTCGACTTAGAGACAAAGTGACTCAGAGCTATTTAAGGAGCGTTTCAGAGTAGGTATTTTTCCAGAGATTTATTCAAGAGTGGATAGATAAGTTTCACAACCTCCATCTGCATCTATGACTGTAGTTGATTATGAGAGTAATTTTATGGACCTACTCTAGTATGTTGACTATATGCAGGATGAGCGGTGCATGATTCACAAGTTCATCGTGAGGCCTAAATTTGGATTTCGGTGGCAGTTGCTCATTCACCACCTAGTAGACATTAGAAAAGGCCATAGAGAATGCCTATATTATAAAGGAGACATGGGGAAGATGCAACAGGCTAGATACGAGTTCGTGAGCCACATCTAGAAGATGTAGGATAATATATCAAGGGGGTTAGTTCCTCCTCCTCGTGGTGGACAAATTTTAGGATAGACTTCATTCGACCACCCCAGTAAATCAACTCAACAACAGCAATAATACACCCACTCCACCATACAAACCTCCTTAGAGGTTTCATGCATGCAGAGGGGAGGAGTATGGGGCCTCTCCCCAAGTGTCCCATCAGACACAAGTTGAACCCAGAGCTCGGCCACAGGATCTCATCGCAAAGACATCAACACCCATAGTTGGGGTGTCAAGATACACAACACGGACCTATAGAGTACCGGCTAGATCTCGTATCTCACCGCAGAGGACCGTAGATGTTATGGTTGTAGTAGTATTGGACACAATTAGAGAGAGTTCCCAAGGAACCCTAGTAATAAGGGTAAGACATAGATCTCGAGCCAACTCACTGGAGACATGGGGTGGAGCCATCGATCTACGCAGAGTCGAGAATCACCACGCTGAGCACCAGAGTACCATGATAGAGATGACAGGTAGTATTGGTGGTATTCCCACCGCTATAATGTTTGATTCTGGTTCTTCTGATTATTTTTTTGCACCATCCTTAGTAAAGTGTTGCAAGATGGTAGTAGTTAGACAAGTTCTTAGTTTGGACGTTGAAATGGCTTCTAGAGATAAATTTTTTTAGAATCCTTAGTTATGGAGTGTGTAGTGGATTTAGGACCCTTCATTACTACCTCGGATCTTTGCATCCTTTCTCTGGGTTCTTATGGTGTCATCTTAACCATGAAATTCTTCTATGCACATAGAGCGCAGTGGATCACCTATAATAATATATCATGTACAGATGATCTAGGAGTTGCGTTAGTGATAACGGGAGTTAGGAGGCCCTTTTCCATTCACAAAATCTCCCTTATGTAGCTTAAGTGGTGTGTGTGATGAGGTTGTCGATGTATGTTATTGCAGCTTAGTGACAGATCCGAGGATGATTCTAGTGGACAATCCCTCGATTACCATCACATTTTGAGAGAGTTTGTTGATGCTTTTCCAGTGGGGACCTATTGGGGTTATTGTTCACAATTTTTGCACTTGTGCAAAAATGGGCAACTCGAAACTTCATTACGATGGATAACATTGGTGAAGTATACCTAAGCTAGGGGAGGTTATTTCAGAAAATATTGTTATTGTTGAATTAATTAATGATTACATGAAATATAGAGATATGTGTGCTATTACAAAACATAACGTATCATATACTCTATACATTTCATGATATATTCAAGAACATAACACAAAGCCCCGAAGGACAGCTATTTTTTCTTGATGAAGACACCGAATTGTAGAATAGAAGTGTTAGGTTTTGGAGCAATCATGACTACAGATTATAGAAATCAAAGTTCATTACTGGATGTTACAGGTATTCTTTAATGTTCTTTCCTTCATTACTAAGACATTTAATTATATTTTTGGGTTGTTTAGTTCATCATACAATCCATATCGTATAACAAAATGTAGAAATAAATACACAACTCAATTTCACAATTCAATATTTTATTCATAAGGAATTTCAAATGTTCCCATAGAATCCATGGATGTAACTGAAAAGTAAAATACAACTATCAAGTAAGAGGTACATATGCATGAAAGAGGAAATAGAGGAGTGTGAATGAACCCATCATTACCTTGAGGTTTATTTTGTTGCAGTTGATGTACCTCCAGCTCTAGCTTTTTTCCCTCTTCATCTCGCTACTTAAGGCACTATACCTAAAAAAAGAAAAGAAAAGAAAACACTGTCAAAATTGAGCTCAGGGTTAATCCATATTCCTATACTATCCTAGTTCATGCACATGGATCTCTGAATAATAGGAGACATATATTACATGAAGATCAAACAACATACATGATTTACTCACTCAAAAATAAGGAGAGAGAAGAAAAGAAAAACTATGGAATATAAGAGAGGCCAAAAATCCTAAATATTTTCTAACTATTTTCTTAAGTGTGCAGTACATGTGTTTCAAGAAGAAGAAAATAAATTCATATCGTACAAATCCACACATGTTAGATAAAGGTTATATAAAAATAGAGTTCAATGACTTCCATCCTATGGTACATCAAGTTGGAATAAATCACAAGTACATAATGGTATGAAAGAAGAATGTAACTCAAAGTTCAGTAGCTATTCTAGAAATAGAAGGAGTTACAATGCAGATCGACGAGAATTTTACATGCTTACTTCCATTCAAAGATAACAATGTACATGTTTCAAATTTTCAAATAGGTGAAGCAGAAGAATCAGAATATAAAGGCTGAAGTTAACTAGAAAGATAAGATTACAACTGAAATAGAATGAAAAAAAGGAAATATGAGAAAATTTTGATAGGGCTTTGCCATGTAAAATGGACATTTTTCATCTTTCCATCATGTTATTTCAAGCTAGTACATGCTCAGATAAATCAAATATTAATACAAAAGAGATAAAATGCATGGTATGGTAAAAGATACGATTCAGATAGGTACAAGTTACTTCATGTTACAGTATCAAAAGAATGCAACATTCAAATTTCTACTATAGAGGTAGTAAGAAATACTACTTTTTTAGAAAACAAAGTACAGGTTTTCAGTTTTTAGCTATAGGCTCATCCATCTGTGTTCATTTTGTATTCACATTACAAGTTACAGAATAAGCAAAACACTTAAGCAATAGTATCATGGGGTTCATATCAAATGATCATAGGGTATCTCAACATTATGGAGGAAAATAGATAAGAAGATTAAGTGTAGGTTACAACTTCCATTTCAGAGTTGAATCAGTGAATTCAGAAGCCAAAGATATATAAAAAATCTAACAAATACAGTCTTTAACTCCATGCCTAGTGTACAAGAAATTCAAAAGTAGCAGCATTCAAGTTTCCATTGCAAAGGGAGCAATACAATAAAGTAAGGAGTCTTAGCGACTGCATCAGAATAAGATTCAAAAGTGTAAGGTTACAGTGTTAAGACAACGATGGGTTATCATGCAGATTCAACAATTTCAAGGGATCATATCAGAAAGCTTCATGATTTATAGTTAGCCATTCTGGTCAAGATGTAATTATCTAATTGATCATTTCAGGCTACAGGTCTTCAAGAATTTAACTCAAGCAAATGTTTCCAGTTTCATTACACAAGTAAATGGAATATCAGATCAACAAATTTTCACAAAAGTTACAAACTTCCCTAAAGAGTATCAAGTATCATAACTAAATGGGATGAAAAACCTCAAGCTTCATTTTGTTCCTGAAATATTACAAATTATTAAAATATTTAGTAAAATACTTTTAATAATTCATCAGAGAAGGAAGCATTCAAATGACCTTTTCTAAGTAGTAAGAGAGTAATTTTCTATCAAAAATCCATGTCACAGAGGACAACAAGAATTAAAAAGCCAAGGTTTCTCAAAATGAATAATGATTTCAATCATATTACATAGAATAAGGAAAACTGAATCAGCCTAGATATAAGGTATGGTTATAATTTTGGGAAGAAGTGCATCAATTCAAGCTTCAGGGAAAGGAAGTAATGATAACTCAAGGCCCATATCAAAGAATGCAATATTCTGGGTTAACTGAAAACCCTACTGTGAAATTTGAGCATTATTAACATAAAACCCCAACTCAAAATGATGAAGCCAAAAAATTGTAACAAAACACAGAATACCCATCAGAATAAAGCTTCAAATCAGAAGTTTATAAGGACAGAATCGATGCCCAAGAGTAAGCTTGAAGCTGAATGCACAAAGAACCACATAGTACAGAGTCTTCAATTACAAGAATAACAAAGCATAATACAAGAACTTCCAGATATTTCCAATTCGGAGCTTCAGATGCTCAAGGTTGACTAAGTGAATAAGCAACCAAACTACATGCTCCAAATCTAGAGCTCAAAAAGAACTTACTAATGGGAACCACATTGAAGTAGAGCTCAAGAGCTCATCTTAAAAAAAGTACAAGGAGTTCATACAAAGAAGAAGTCAGAGAATCAGGTGAAAAGTAACTCAGAATGCATAGAACCTTCAAAAATCTTGCACATCTAGGAAAACAGTGGGTAAATACTCAGCCACCAATAATAACTAGGAAACAAAGCTCTGAAGGTACAGTAATGGTAGTTTGGATAGATGCACATCAGTTCATGAAAAGAGAAATTGAGTGAAGCAAGCCTAACAGATCTAAAAGGCATGACTAAATTTCCCATCAAGAAGGTTACCACAAGAT
Source organism: Taxus wallichiana var. yunnanensis (assembly GCA_018340775.1). Lineage (NCBI taxonomy): Eukaryota > Viridiplantae > Streptophyta > Pinopsida > Cupressales > Taxaceae > Taxus > Taxus wallichiana. The sequence continues at coordinate 148,657,083 of CM031236.1, read as the reverse complement.
CAAAGATTCAAAACATAGGAAACCTACTAATGGTGGAAATACTTGTTACACATCAGTTAGGCTAGTGCCGTTATCTCAAAACAGCTAACAAACATGAAAGAAACCAGGAGCTGAGCAGCAAAAACAAGTCTGTTATCGACAAGTTTTAATGATTTGTTTTCCATAATTGAAGCCAAGTATTTCAAGAAAACAAAACTCACCATTTACAGAGAATGGTATGGCCGAAGATCCTCATTTGAGTAGAATGCAAAAGAAAACACAATAACCACAAAGGCTCTTCAAACTTGTTTTATCAATGGCCAAGTATGAAAATACGAAGAAAACAGAAAAATCAGGTATGAGTGCACTATGAAACCAATACTTCAACTGTTTATAGATGTTTCTAAAAAGAGTTGAGGAAATCATCAAAGTTATAGTTACAATGTAAAGAACTCACCCACATAGTATTATTGTGACCACGGATTGCAGAAGAACCAAGCTCAACATCTCACAAAATGGTGGTCTCCCTCTTACAGAGCTCACATAAAGAACAAAAGTGGAAAAATATGCAAGTATTCAAACCCACAGAGCTTCATAAAGTGGTAAAAACACGCTTAAAGGATACAACAATGATGAAGATCATCAACCAAATCCCACTCAGAAAAATCAAAAACAGTTCAAAGACAATGAAGAAACAGATGCACGAGAGCTCGAAAGACCGATTCTCAGAGGAACTGAGCTTAAGAAGATCAACAATGGCTTCTAGAGAGTTTTTCTAGGGCATCACTGCTCGTAATGAGCAAGTGAGAATGAAGAAAGGAGAATCTCGATAGAGTTTTAAACAAACCTAACTCTTTTGAGTTAAATATCCACTGGTGGAGAAGACCGCAAAGTACACAAAATCAATGGCTACCATTCATTCACCAAATTTGAAGTAAGTGCCAACCATGTTCAATGCCACTCGACCATATTAAATTCCAAATCAAAACCCTAATCAAGGATCAGAATATCGATGATTAGAAATGAAGCAAGTCAAGATCAACGACCAGCGTTGGATTTAGCTTATCAATGCAGACCCAGGGTTACAATTAACCCAACCCAAGTTAAATACCATTGACCAAACTTTCAAAGGGGTGAGTCATCATGGCGAGGGGGATGAGATTCATTAAAAACATTATTCCTGTTGACTATAGTTTCCCCATATAAAATCAAAAACAATAATCATCACTATCAACCATGTAAAAGTCGACAAGTATATACTATGCAAATGATAACCAAAAGGTGGCCAAGTGTATAGGATGGAATTATTTTTAAAACGACCCCTTGTTTTATTTTAAAACATAATAATGTGCCAAGTCCACAAGGGTGGTCAATCCAAAATGAAAAAAAACAAGAGGTCGACATCATAGGAAAAGGAGTTTTTTTGAAAGACCTATTGCCTTATTTTCCACAAAATAAGAATGAATATTATTGCACATGTATTCATAGTGGTCCCCATAATGGGTGATGTGGAATTGATCAACTTTGGATAAGTATAAAAGACAATACGTCACATCAATAGTAAGAAGACAAATTTTCATGCACATTCGAGAAGACTTACTCATCAAGAAAGATTTATTATTAGAAAATTATTCACCCATGCTTTTCTTAAAAATAGAACAGTCAACTGCAATTTGGCTGTATGTAATCAAAGGCTATTAATGCATGTTTGTATTAGTTTTTTTTATTTTTTCCTTTATTTGTTATCAAATAAAGGATAAGAATAGAATGCATGGACGAGTAAAACTTAAGTCTATTTTTAGGAAGGGTGGGTAAATTAATTTTGCTATAAATTGTGTGCCTTGGCAAATCATGAGGGAGGCCTTTTTATACAGAGGTGCTGAAGTAGTTTTTGCAGCTTTACCCTTTGAATGTGAAGTATTTTCTACCTTTCCAATTATTTGCAGTCTTGTTTATGTTTTCATTAATCTTGTGAGTGTTGAATTCCCGATTAATCATCTTACCTTGTTGCAAATTCAAGAATTTATGCATGATATTAATGTGTATGTGTAACTTAGTAGTATTGCTGTGATTTTATCCTCAATACATCAAAGTGATTACCCTTAATAATCATAAGAAAACTGTTGGCCTATGCATCATAAATTCATTCCATATAAATTGTGCATGTACTCACTCAAAGACCTCATATAAGTTTGTTATATCACCTTAGTTTAATTCCATTTTTTACAAATCCTATTTTACCATTACAACCCTAGAAAATCGGTGTAGGATACATCAATAAGAAGACTGGCCTCGATACGGAGACTCGCCTAAAAATAGGTATACCTAAAAACATGAGGTGTTTTTGTTGTATCCACTAAAGAGAGATATAAAATTTGCAAACTTAGAACACCTGTAGCCATCTCTCTATAGGGTGCACTTTCGAGAGATAATTGTTACCTCCCCCACGTGAGATAGATTTCCAAATAGACCTGGTTCTAGGCACGTAACCTATCTCACAAGCACCTTATCGATGAATACTCTTGAGCTCTATGAGCTCAAGTTGCAGCTTGAGCACCTTCTAGAGATAGGCCTAATCCATCCTAGTGTGTCCCCTTTGGGTGAACTAGTGATTTTCATGAAGAAGGATAGATCTTTACAACATTTGTGTATTGATTACCACCAGCTGAACCAAATAATGATCAAGAACCATTACCCCCTTCATCGATTGATGATTTATTTTATCTCACGGAGGTGGATATTCATAAGACCACCTTTCATACGAGATATGGCCACTACGAGTTCACATTGGTACCTTTTGGTCTGACGAATGCCCCTACAGTGTTCATGATCTTGATGAAAGGGGTATTTAGGAATATTTGGATCACTTCATGCTCATCTTCCATGAAAAATTTTTATTTACTCATGTATGTTTGAGGAGCATGAGGAGTACCTTCGCCAGGTTCTTCAATGTCTTTGTGAGTAGCATCTTTATGGGAACTTGGAGAAGTGTGTGTTCTTTCAGATGAGGTGTAGTATTTGGGCCACATAATTTTGGGGAAAGGAATCTTAGTCGATCCTTCCAAGATTTGAGATATTATGGATTGGAAAACATCCACTAGTGTTACTTGGTACGCGTACCTTCATGGGTTTGGCAGATATTACAAGAGATTTGTTCAAGACTTTTCTTGGATTGCACACCCCATCATCTCCCTTTAGTGAAAAGAGAAGAAGTTTATTTTTTCAGATATATGTGGGTAGTCCTTCAAGAAATTGAAGGAATGCCTCATGATAATGCCTATTCTTATAGTCCCATATCCTCATGGTGAGTTCTACGTTTGCACGAGATGCTTCTTTGGTAGGACTTGGAGGTATGTTGATACAGGGAGGGAAGAGTAGTTGTGTTTGAGTCTTGCAGAGTCAACGATTATGATCTCAATTATCTAACTCATGATCTTGAACTTGCAGTAGTAGTGCATGCCTTAGTGTGGCGTAGATAGTTCCTCCTTGGCCGAGGCTTACACTCGGGACTAATCACTTGAGTCTTCCCCGCCTCTTCACGTAGCCCAATCTCAATGCTCATCACGGTGTTTGATGGATTTGATTTGTGAGTATGATATGGAGATAGAGCATGTGAAAGGGAAGGAGAACGTGGTTGCTGATTCCATGAGTAGATGAAGACATGCTATTATGGTGACTTCAATGGGTACAGATTTGTGGAGCATGATTTTACAACAACTTCCTCATGATAGTTTCTACCTTATAGCCAAAGTAGAGATTGAGTCTTAGATACCCCTTTAGGGGAGATTTGATGGATTTTCATTAGAGGTAGATGGTTTTCTCGATACGCTTTAGATATATGTTTCTAAATATGGACACTTGAGATAGGACATTTTGGCAGAGGCTCATTGTGCACCTTATTCAACCCATCTCGGGGTGAAGAAGATGCACACAACTTTGAGACAATTGTACCATTGGAGAGGACTTTAGAGAGACATGGCTCAATTTGTGTCATGTTGTTTAGAGTGTCATAGGGTGAAGGTCGAGCATCAACATCCAGATGGCCTTCTTCTTCCTCATGCCATACCGGATTCGAAATGGGATACCATTTCGATGGACTTCATCGTTGGGTTACGGATGTCAAGATACCACCACGAAGCTATCATGGTCACAGTGGATAAATTGATGAAAGTGGCTCATTTTTCTCTAGTGAAGACCACCTACATAGTTAGTGTAGGTGCACGAGTGTATCTTGATTAGATTTTCATATTGCATGAGATTCCATGGAAGATCATTCGTGATCGCGATCGCTTGTACACTTCCCGAGCTTCCTGGACCACCATGCAAAGCATGCTCTCGTGATGAGGATAAATTTCAACACAATATATCACCTTAAGATAGATGGATAGACTAAATGGGTGAATTAGATCTTAGAGTACATTCTTAGGATGTATTTTATGGATCACCAATCGAGATCGTAGGAGTATTTGTACTTAGTGGAGTTTTCCTACATTAATAGTTTCTAGAGTTCGATAGGCATGGCTCCTTTTCTGGAATTATATGGTAGGGAGTACAAGACACCTCTAAGTTGGGACATGTTAGAAGATAGGGTTTCTATTGGGCCAGTCTTATTGCAGGATATGAATCAGCAAGTTGTCTTAATCAGGAAGAGATTACAGGAGGAGTAGGATAGGAAGAAAAAGTATGCGAATCAACATAGGACGATCATAGTTATGAGGTGGGCATAAAAGTTTTACTTCATGTCAGACCGCATAAGAGCCCTATCTATTATGGAAAAGGTTCTAATATTTCTCCTAGGTTTGTGGGTCCCTTTGAGATCTTGGAGCGCATCAGTCCCTGTGCCTATCATCTAGTGTTGCCATCTCACGTTCATGATGTGTTTCTTGTTTCGTGCTTAGGAGATATGTTTCGATCATTATCACGTATTAGATTGGATAGCATTATAGGTGCAGGATCGAGGAAGGTGATGGTGGAGCTCATTCATATTATAGAGTGTAGGACCCCGGGCATTTGCAGTAGGGAAGATTGACTAGGTTCGGCCCAGTGGGATAGGTATGACGAGACTACCGCTACATGGTAGGATGCTACACTCACTACGAGTTTAATTTCCACACATGTTCCAATGACTTGCAGGAGGAAGTCGAATCTAAGGGGGAGGTAGTTCCCTCTTTCCTTTGACACCTTTTGTTATTGATTTCGATAATCGTCGACAATACTTATGGATATTATTGTAGCTTTTGATTTAACATTATGTAGATGTTAGAGATACTGGACTGTTGTTGATTTTGATTCATATCTGATGCATGTGGATTATTAGAGACATTTTGATATTGATGATGATATATGATTGAAATAGTTATATATATTTATGACATGTGATATTTTTGTCACATCGAGTAGGCCTTTATAATTGGACTAAAATTTTGATCATTTTGACATGGATGAAATGAAGAGTAGAGATGTTTTTAGAAATTATAAATGATATCATAATTCCTAGATGATGAATTGTTTCATATGTAGATGATTGTGGATTTAAATTTCATATTTTATGTTGGATTTTTTAATGTGGCCATGAGGTCGAAGGAGGTATTATGTGTTTTGTAGGTAAATATATTCACAACAAACAACGAGGGTATTGGACACCAACCACATTGGAATGTTAGGTAAATTCAACAAGGGTCACCATGGCAACAAGTATTTTTGTGTATGTGTGTTTGAATTGTTTTTAGGGGTTTGCCATGGGGGGATCACCTCCAATTTTGACCAAGGGGTTTTGTGTTGTCTTTCATTTATTTCCTTTATTTAATGTTAGTATGTGAATTTTAGTGATGTAATTTCCTTGTATTAATTATTTAGATTTTGGTTTATATTCCCTTTTATCTTTAATGAGTTTAGTTTTCTTATTTGAGTTAATTTAATCTTGTTCCAAACTAATTAGGGATGGGATAAAGTTTTAATTTATTAGAATAGATGGCTCTTGGATTTTGCGTTGTAAGTTGAGTTCTTGGGATCTTGAGTGTTGTACACACTACCTCTTCGTGGAAATTCGAATTTGGCCTTAAGGGACAATTTTGAAGGCTTGTGGGACAAATTAAACTTGTTCCACATCTCATAAATTTCTATGACAACCATACCTATGGATTGGGGGGTCAAAAATAGACCCTAGTAAGTGTTTGTTTATTCAAAAAGTGACATTTATTGCACTTTTCTTACATGGGTCTTTAAGTTTTTCCTTAGGGGGTGTGGGCTTATTTTGTGCGTGTAAGTAATTTCTCATTTCACTCACCCACCAATTAATTGTGCATTGGGGTTGATTTTTGACTTATGAGGTGGAGTTTATGATGAGTGATGTGGCATCCTACATGGAGCCACCTCACCCTTCTCTCTCCCTTTTCTATTTATTAAAGTTCTTTTACTTATTTGGGGGTTACTTCATTCTTTTGTGCTCTTGAAATTTTGGGAGTTAGAGGATTTTTGAGTGCTTGTGATCTTTGTTGAAGCTGCTTGTTGATTTATTCGATTGGAAGAAGCTTGAGATTGACTCTTGGAATGAGACCTACCATGGAAATGTAGGAGCTATACTCTTGTTTAATGTTCTTCTTTTATTTTGTGTGTATGTGCTTGTTTTGAATGTTTATGGAATTCTTGTTGGGAGCTTGGGTAGATGGCCTAAGTGTGGTGTAGGAGGGAACTATGAGATATTTCATGTAGGGATACATAAGAGTTTATTTTGTGTTGTGGAAGGACTTTGGGTCGGGTGCCCCGCTTGGACAAGGAATGTTTGCATTTCTTACTTATTTCTTTTTTAAGAGGGAGGCATAATAGTATGCGGGAGGTATAAGAGGAACTTGAGGGAAGCATAAGAGTGTGTAGGGGTTTTGAGATGTGTATTGGAAGTTTTAAGGTGGGAACCTAATTCCCAATGGGAGGCATAAGTGACCTCCGCATAGGTTCTTGCTCCTGTGGCTCTTCATTTAGAATCCTTGTATATTTTTGTTGTGTTTCATTCTTGTATTTGTAGTTTGAGTTTGTTGTTTTTTGGAATGGTTGTGAAATACTTGGTTTTGTGTTGTGGAAGCTTGTTTTTCATCATGTGTTGGATCCACCTTTCATTGCAATGTGGTTGGGGCTTGAGGGCCAATGAGGAGGATGGTTTCTCCTCCTAATTGGAATTCTTGGTTGGGTGGAGAGTGTTGCATCTCCCCCCTTTTTGTTGTGATCAAATGAAACATGATGGATCTCTCTTGTTGGTGATGTGAAGCTTGGAGCTTTGTTGGAGTCCTTAAGAACTTTCCCTTATGACAAAACCTTCTTATTGTTATTCCCACTTAAGGTGGAGGAACTTGTAATATTGTATTTCTTTATAACTTACATTATTTCTTACTTTCCCACTTTACGTTGTAGACATTGTATTAATCCTTGTGAGGAAAAGTTGTATTATATGTTGAAAAGGGAAAAATAATTGTTTTTTCTAAAGTTATTTTTGTTGTAAAAAAGGAAATGAAGTTGAAGGAAAAACAAATTATTCCTCTTTATTCACTTGGCTTGTAACCTCATATAAGTGTGTTGATCTTATTGGAATGTTAGTAGTCCTTATGTTAAAACTTATTGGAAATATTATTGATACTCTCTTGTGGAATGTTGGGAATTTTGCTTGAAGAAATATTAAATTTCATTGTGTTACTTAGAAGGCATGTATTGGAAAAGTTACACTATTTGTGCATTTTCTTGTATTGTTGATGGAAAAGAGCTTAAATTTTAATTGTCTTTTAGTTGGTCAATGAAGTAGTCTAATTACTAATTGTAGTATGTAATTCTCATTTAAAAATTATTGCAACTATATTTCAAATTGCAAATGGAAATGAAATTTATTTTCTTTTACCTTCTATTTCAATATCTATCAAATTGTTAGAAAAGAAAGTGTCAATACAAATATTTAACTTATCAATATTACAATCCACATCCCATTATTACTTTGATAGTAATATTACCATTTCTTTTTCTTTCATTATTACTTTAATAATAAAATATTTTAATATTAATAGATTTATTAATATGAAAATACATTAATATTAATATACTATTAATATTATTATATTAATAAAATATGCTATTACAAATATAGTCATTTAAATTAAGTTATATATGTA